>VNKC01003167.1:0-59410 GCA_008042775.1 Drosophila pectinifera
ACATATATATAATAATAATAAAAAAATATATATATATTTATAATAATTATATTAATAACAAAGATTGTTTGAGGTATATATCTACCTTTCCATACATTCTCAACTGTAAAATTAATCCTTTAGATTTTATATTATTTTATTTAATAACTTACTTTTTTTTTTATTATTTTGTTTTGTTGTTATATTATTGTTTATTATTTTTTTAAATATCTGCAAAGCATCTCGATATGCCTTGTTGAGTGAATAGTTTCATTGGATTTTATACTTTTCATAGCTCCTTCTAGGTAAGTTCCTACTAAGACATCTGAGCTTTCTTTAAGTAACTGCAGTTAATATAAATTAAAAAAATAATAAATATACAATTTAATAGCAAAGGCAGCCTGCAATATGAGATCGATTTATTTATCAAATTAAGACTATTTCTCCCAGTATAGGCCAGGATGTCGTCGTGTTCCCCAGTAGCTGGCTGGGGGGACCTATTGTTCCGCCCCCGAGAAGGATGCTGATTATATCGAGTCGCAGTCAGAGTCAGAGTCGGAGTCCCAGTCGGAGTCCTCCGTGGGCTCGGGCTCGCATTTGTTCCACTTATTCCACTTGAACGCTTCGTTAAGAGCAAATTTTTGCAGAGTTTTTGCTTTGTTGCCGCCGCGGGCTCGCACTTCTTGCATGCCCGGATGCCGAACTGCTCGCGGAAACAATTGTCGCAGCAGGAAAAGGACAGCGGCAAGGACAGCGGGAAGGACATAGACACGGACACGGACACGGACACGACGCGGACGTGAATGCGTTCCACGTGAAGCCTATCAAGTGAAAGTACCGTGAATGGTACACAGTACGCACAGGAATGGGCACTTCATTTTAAACTGGAAGCCATCACAATAGTTCTCTTTATTTTCTAATAATGTAAAAGCTTTTCAAGTCACTTCAACGAGTGAGTGCCTTTCTGAGCAGTAATTTATTAGTAAATTAGTAAAGACACTTGTAGAAATCGAATGTGTATTAAAATGCTCATAAATTCTCCGAGTGTGCGTTGAGTAAGCTGGCAGGAGCTGCCGCGAATGACAACAAGCCAGGACCTTGTTCTGCCCAGAATGGGCCCGCGTACGTGCTTCGCTTAGCGCTCGCCAGAGTCCTGGCTCCTTACTCCTTACTCTCAATGCCCAGTTCCCAGCTCCCAGCTCCCAGTTCCCAGTTCCCAGTGCCCGGGTCGCAGGTCCCAGGCCCAAGTCCTGTGGAGCACTCTCTCGGCCAAGATTAGCCGCGCATTAGGGACGGCAATCGAAGGACGAGGGGCTGCAGGAGACTCTAAAGCGAAGCTCACTGCGGACCGACGTTGACAAAGTTTGCACAAAACGATGTCTGAGCTGACAGCCAAGTTGCCGCCGGTGATAGCCGGAAATCACCTGCAAGGAGTGGCCTCCACCTGCTGCCTTGCCTCACCTCGCCGGAGTGCAACAAATGCCCCCACGCTGTCCTCAACTTTTATGACAGTTTTCATTTGCCGCTCCTCCCTTGTCTGGATTTCCCTGCCTTTTCCACTCCGTGGTGTCCTTGCGGCTTGTTTTGGGTGTTTAGTTTCCAGCGCAAAGCGGCCGCAAATTGTGCTTGTACAGTTTTTTCCGCCAAGCGCCGTGCAAGTGCTTTACAGAAACAATGCCTTTGACTTTGGCCAAGTTAAGGAGTCGCGTGTGTGTGTGTGTGTGAGTAAAGACGAGTGTCGCTGACAAGCGCTCGTCGTGTAATTTATGATTTATGCCATTCGGACTGACAGTCGCTGGCAGTCCTCGCAGTCCTGGCAGTCCTGGCAGTCCTGGCCCGGCATTATAATTGCGAGCCAGCCCCTGTCGACCTTCCTTTCCTGCTTGTCGTGAGCAGTTGCCGTTGACATTCCACTTCGTTTCGCCTGACTTTCGCTTTTGATATCCTGCTATCCTTTGGGGTACTACCAGGACTTTGACCAGGACTTTGTAACGCCTTCAACGAGGCCCATTAAATAGAAAGGGGTCTTTGGGTCAGCTTGTAATTAAGATAAAACGCAATTAAAGCATATAAAGATCAAAGAATTGGGACTGGGAACAATATATAGCAAACAAATAAAATAAATTCGTGTGAAGGGCCCTTCATTTTCATGCTTTTCATATTTCACAGGGAATAGACAGCCTTTTTCAAGCTTGAATACCACGGAGTTGGTGGAACCGAAGGCCCTATTTGGGCCGCTAAGTTTTGTTGGCCAAAATGGCTGTCCCCTGTCCTTGTCTCCGCTTGTTTCTGCTCGCTAATGAAGCAGAAGTTCCAGACCTACATAGCTCCTCGTGCCCGAGCTCCTCAAGTGTAAGTAAATTAGAAAAGGGTTTGACCCGCCGGCCCTGCCTTCCACCCCCCCGGAAAACTAGTAACATGCCAGCATCGGGAGAGCGTTTTGATTGAAGGCGTAAAAACTTACAGCGGAAAGGAGAGTTTTCCGGGCTGCGAGCGCCATTGTTTGCTTTGGGGCTTATGCCTCGGTTTCCGGCCGCCATTGTTGCCAGTGTTGCCTACTGCTTTGGTTTCTTTCTTGTTTTGTTTTTTGTTTTTTGTTTTTTGTTTTCTGTTTTCTGTTTTCTGTTTAATAAAGCAATAAATAAGATGCTCGACTGCATGCGGAGAGGCGGCGAGGCGGACGGAGCACGTAAGGAAATTGGCGGGCCCGGACCCGGACCCAGACCCAGACCCGGACCCGGATCCGGACCCAGGACTGGGTCTGGGCCTGATTGGCGAGATGCTCGGCGCTCGATAGGCCCGGAGATGTGTCGGGTGATGTGTTTAAGGATGATTGATTGCGGGCCTTAACTCAATGGGCGGCATGACATCGATAAATGCCCGGCATCGATAGTCCGCCGCTCTGTCACAGGAGCAGCTCGTAATGCGCTTTGAAGTGGAAGGCGGTGAGCCGGGGGGGAAATTATTAGGGGTAAATGCGGAATTAACACGGTCCTGAGTAGACTCTGCATATTTGTTTATGGAGTCCCCCGTTTAGTCTTGTACATTGCAGATTAATGGCAAACATTTTAAATTAAATGTTTTAGTAAATATTCTGAGATACTTATTCGATGCCAAGCTCTATTTGCAGAGCATCTCCGCATCCTTGACCCCTAAGACAGCTGCTCCTCCTCCTAATCCGGAGTCCACCCTTTGGACTATTTTGATTTGGAGTCAAGTATGTTAATAAAAAGTAAGCAAGCTGTGCTGAAAGCCAACAAATATGCAAAGTGAAGGCCGGGCCAGAAAGGAATAGCCCTCGAAGGAGCCACGTACCTGGCAGATACCAGATAGCAGATAGCAGATAGCTCACACATATGGCGAATATATGCGAACATACACTCGAGGGTGTGCCGGCGAATATATAGTATTTGTATTTGCTTTAAATCACTCATACGCAACGTTTTCCATTTTGAATAATTTATCATTCTGCTGGAAAGCGCTTCCATTGCCTGGCAGATGGAAATGGAAACGAACATGGATATATGGGGGATATATGGGGCTGAGCGATTGCAAGTCGCATGAATTTTTCATGCAGACACGCAGCATATTACTCATACGACTCATCGGTCATATATTATATTGTCTTTGCGGCAGGCCCATAAAAAGGCATAAAGGGCGGCTGGAGCCGCTAAATTTCACGGGAATTTGCATAAGGAGGCCATCAACGGGGGCCCCGAGGAGTTATGGTTAACCAGAATTGTTTGATTTTCCACTGTTCTGCTAATGACACTCGCAGGACACGTTCCAGGATGCGGCGGCAACAGCTTTTCATAAACCGCAAGTGTCCGATCCTAACGAGCTAAACGGTGGGTGGCGGTTATTAGGCGGCCGGCGGTAGGGCGGTGGGACGCTCGTGCGGTTGGTTGTCCTTGCCGTCAGGTGGCTGTTATCGTTGTCCCCCGTCCCTGGCCGCTCGCTCCTTCCCCCTTTCCCCCTTTCGACGCGGCGCCTCGTTTTCCGGCTTCGATTGCCGGAGGCGTCGAAAATTCGTAAGCGAAATTGAATAAAATTGCCCGGGCAGCAACAGTAGCGGCATGAAATAATAATAAGCAGGGACGGCTCCTCTGATAAATCTTTCCCCCCGCTTGGCCCGAGTTCAGGATCCCGCATCCCTCATCCCTCATCCCGGATCCAGGATACTGCCTCCCGGCACGTAACGCAATTTCTTTTATTTTATTTTTATTTTAAGCGGGGAGGTCTTATTTAAATGCCTCGATGGCCGCGCCCTCGACCTTTGACACGGCACATTAGCGGACCCCGGGGCTCCCAGGGCCAAGAGTGTGCCCCTCTATAAAGACGTACTGCGAAGCAATCACCGGGCACGTAAATCAAAGCCCTTGACGAAGATAAACGATGGTCGGAGAGTTGCCACCGAGCCTCACGGCGAGCACGCACACATGCCTATATGTCGCCTGGCAACACTGGCACAGCGCCCTAATTGACAGAGTCGCGCAATGTTGACTTTCGATTTTAATAATTATCCTTTGCAACCACAACACAGCGGAAATGTTATGGTATAAAAAGGGGAGTGGGTATGTTCCGTCCGCACATTATATATAAATATAAATAAAGAAATAAAATAAATAAATAAATAAATTAAAAACTAAACAGCCGCCAGCCGACTTTGTTACCGGAATGAAAAGCGAACTGTTAAAGTTGAGAGATCGCCATCTCAGGCATAATATTTTTGAAGCTAATACTGGGCTTATGCTAGACTGAGTTCATAAATTAAACTTAAAAATATATATATATATACATTAAGTGGCATTACCAGCTGAACTCTGTTAATTAACATATATAAAATATAAAAAATAAAGTCAACATTAAGTAGAGAGGCGTTACCAGCTGAACTCTGTTAACAGAGTTAACAGCTGACTGTACCGAATTCACAAGTCTGGCA
This sequence comes from Drosophila pectinifera, assembly GCA_008042775.1. Lineage (NCBI taxonomy): Eukaryota > Metazoa > Arthropoda > Insecta > Diptera > Drosophilidae > Drosophila > Drosophila pectinifera. The sequence continues at coordinate 4,922 of VNKC01003167.1, forward strand.
ACTCTGAAAGCACGAGTTCGTGTGTACTGTACTGTACTTGCTTTGTTATTAAGTTTTGTTATTAATTTTAGCTTAGTTGCAAGCCCCGGAAAGGCCTGAGCCCAGTGAGAATGAATTGTCAAGTGATATGGTGAAATTGTAGGTATTGTTGCCGGAACTTGCAGCACTTCCGGTGGCACTTTTTTCCCGTGTAAAAGTTGGCGGCTGAGGCACTCGGCACTCCGATGGGGTAAGCACACTTGAGATCATTAGCCGGTTTTCCTTTGTGCCCCCGAATTGGTTGGAAAATTGGTTGCCCTGCCACCTAAGTCGGCGCCGGAAAATTGACAGCTGACACTGAGAGAGACAGACAATTGTTGCTGTTTGCCAGCGTTTTTCCGGCTGCCATGACAGTCGTTCGGTCGGTCGGCTTTCTGACTTTTTGACTTTCATTTTTCGCTTGTCTTCGGATGGATTTGATATCGGCGCGTCCCGTGAAGCGTATAGCGAAAAATATTAAACATTTCTTTGATTGATTTGCTTTCAGCCAGCATGGTGCCAGGCCCACATCCCCATCCATCTTGGCCCGGCCCTAAGGGGCACAGCGGCATACACGCTTTTCCAGCGGAAAAATAACGAATTACTTTTGGTAATATGCCCAGTGCCCCTGCCCCCCTCGAAGGGGGAACTTGTGACAAAGGCGGAATAGCAGCAGAATTCCCATAGATTTCTTTTAATCGAAACGAGCTTATATACATGCTTTCTATACCTTGTAGTACACGCCCGACTTTGGTCCTTCTTCTTGTGATTTTATTTTAATTCACGATTTGCCGACTTGCCGATTGGAGGGGCGGCTTGGGGGCGTGGCAATCGGTCTGTTTAAGGCGCTTTCCTCGCAGGATCCGCCGCGAAACTTCCGCCAAGTGGCTTCCATGGAGAAAGTGATTTTTTAATGCGTCGCTGAATATTAAAACTAATTTAATGAGTGCACTGCGACTTCCCCGGGGCGAGGGGCTAAGCACAAAGGCAGGGAAGCGCACAAACAGATTCGGGGGGTAATTCGGTTGACATTCTTTAACTTTTTTCGGGGCCGAGAGCTGAAACTTTTCTACTTATTCCCCTTCTCCTCCCCCTTCCGCCCCGCGTGGAGTTGCTTTTAGTCCTGCGAAAGGGATGTCTGCCCCGTCGCCAGTCCCCTCGCCTTTGCCATTGAGCAGGCAAACAAACAGACATACAGTCAAAGGCGAAAAGTGTGTGGGCGTGGCACTTGCCCACACACACAAAGAACACACACACACACACACACACACACACACACAGTTTTAAAATGTTTTTCTGTGCGTGGAGAAAAGCTTTGACTTTCGCCAAATGCGAGAAGATGGGGAAAATGGCGAAGAGGCTGTCGCTCTCGGCCGCGGGGGGGTGCAGCGGAGAGAGCTCGACAATTTCGGAGTATTTTATGTATATTTTCCCAGCTTTGTTTGTCTCGGGTATATAAATATATATATTTAAAGCTCTGAGAACCGAAGGAAACCTACTTATACTAGAAGAAGGTTTACCTATTTTATAGTACAGCCTTCAAGTGATTGGAAAGAGAGTGATAACCAGCCCATATTCCTCTCAGTGTATTTAACTCTATAGGCCAGGGAGGCACCTCCAAAGCTGGCCGATGATCGACCGATTGCGGTTCCCAAAACAATGGGCAGAGGATTGAATTGCTGCTGCAGAAAAAGGACGATGGAAGGACCCGCAGGAATGGCGGGAGGAGAGGCCCGCTCAATTGCATTTTCAATTGTTGCGAGGCCAAAGGATCGATTCGGTTGGAAAGCAGAAAGGCAGAGGTCCTGGGGGCTGCAAATGGAATTCCGGAAGGGGAACGGGACTGGGCAGTGACAATTTACTTGTAAAATCAACCGCAATTCAATTGCAGTTGTCCAGAGGTCACTCTTATTGGCCTCCGTTCTTTAATAACAAGCTGAACGGCAAAAAAGCATACCAAATCAGGACATATTTCTGCAGGACCAAGAACAAACCGAACTAATGAGTAACCAGCTTTTAAGAAGCACTTGATCGGCCTTCGATGCATGGCAATGCAGGGGCATTGGCTTCCGCAGTCATCAAGCTGGCTCGTTGCGGTCGTTCCCGGCCATTGACAATTCAATTGGTGCCATTCCAGGACCCTGCCCGGGCACACCGTCACTCACACAATTACACACTAATGAACTGCACATAGCCAGGAGTCTGCCCACCTTTCATGGGGTGAAACCTGCATCCCTTCGCCTTCTGCGGTGCCGAAGGAGCCCGGACTTGCGGTCGTGGCCCCTCGAACACCGCAAATGACATCCTTTGGTCGCCCAAACCCTAAGCCGGAGCTAAGCAGAAGGAATTCGTTAATAAACACTCCACTCCCGCGAATTTGCGTGGGCTAATGGAAAGGGAATGTCTCAGGTCCTTGAGAATGCTGAAAGCGGCTACAAAATAACTCAGTTTTGTAGCTGGGAAAACATGGAAAACACTTTACAAGAAAACAAGTTATGTAGGATAAATCTATATATTTAATCCTTAAAATTGAAATGGTTAAACTAAAAATAACCATTTAGCTCTTCAATAGTGCCAGATTTACCTACTTTGAATTAAAACTGAAGCGATGCCCTAGCCGGCATTAATTATAATTAAATATAGACTGGAAGTACCACTCTTTATCTATCTAACTCTTAAAAATTAAATGGTTAAACTAACAATGACATAGTCTCAGTTGCGGCATACACTTAGCTCTTTAATAATGCCAGATTTACCTACTTTGAATTAAAACTGAAACGATGCCCTAACCGGCACTTATTATAATTAAATATAGACCGGAAGTACCACTCTTTATCTATCTAATCCTTAAAAATTAAATGGTTAAGGTAACAATAACTTAGTCTCAGTTGCGGCATACACTTAGCTCCTTAATAATGCCAGATTTACCTACTTTGAATTAAAACTGAAACGATGCCCTAGCCGGCATTAATTATAATTAAATATAGACTGGAAGTACCACTCTTTATCTATCTAATCCTTAAAAATTAAATGGTTGAGGTAACAATAACCTAGTCTCAGTTGCGGCATACACTTAGCTCCTTAATAATGCCAGATTTACCTACTTTGAATTAAAACTGAAACGATGCCCTAGCCGGCATTAATTATAATTAATATATATATATAGACCGGAAGTAGCTCTCTTTATCTGCCTAAAAAATCACTTGCATATGAGTAAGCCTCCTGGAAAGTGAAGCCACATGTGCAGGCTGCAGGTCCTTTCTCCTCAAATGGAGCTCCCTCGGTCTGCGGCTGCTGTGTGCCGATATAATTCATGAACTAACATCTTGTGAGTAATAAGGCGTCTGGGAGGAAATGAACTGATACTTAGGGATGCCAATGGGGTCGGGGACGGAAGTAATAAATGGCAAGCCGGTTGGCCTGTGATTAATTACCCAGCATTTAGCCAGCTCATCAGCTTCGATGACCAAGACACTTCGCACTCTGTACATCGAAAATAGACCGCAGGGCGAATGCATACATCACGTTGGGAATTCGGAGAGCGGCATATATACACATATATACACATATGTATCCTTATTGGGGACCAGAGACCATAAGTCTTCGCAGAAATCTGGAAATCTGCACGTCAGGCAGGGCCAAGTAATTTGCAAATTAATTGGAGTTAATGCATATTTCCCAGAATAATAACAGACTACTGCTATTTAACCCCTGGAGTACCTGCGCCGATATTTATGATAGTTACATATACCCTGAGCTTGGTTTTATTTCTCTTTGTTTTTGTGTCTGCTTCACCATTTGTTTGGACAAAAAACAAAGCCCACAGAGTTCAGGGATAAGTTTCTACAATACAAATTAAAAATTAGGTACAGCCCAGACATGCCAGAAGCCCTGGCTTAAACTCCTCGGTAATCCTGGCCGGGAAACCCTGCCGGTGAAGTTTCCATCGCCACAGCTAGTCGAAAAATTAAGAGCACATCCCGGCGACTGTCTTGGCCAGGAAGCCCCGGAAGACCTGGGAAGTCCTGGGAAGTCCTGGGAAGGCGTAATCCGATAGTTTCGCGGGAGCACAAACAGAGCCGGAAATGGCCGACCAAAGGTCCTGTGCCTAATTGAGCTAATTGCGTGAGACCTCCACAGTCCGAGCTCCCTTCCCAGGACTTCAAGAGTTCGAGCCACTCGTTTATGCCCACTGTCAAGCCAAAATTTAAAGGGACAGTGGCCCAGGACTGGCAGGACTGGCAGGACTCTCGCCACTCACCTAATAAGCCAGCAGAGCGCACAGAATTTTGAAAGTTTTATGGCCGCGCGCGACACTCAAGCCGAGGAAACTTGCTAAACCGAACGGACGGGGGCGGGACCGTCACTCATATGCAGTGTAAGTAAGTAGTACCGCCCCCGTACCCCCCCTTGTTTTCGCATTGTTTGCCGATTTCGCAGCGAGCTGAAAGTTTAGAGTTCAGAGTTTAATTTGCTAATTGTTTAACAGCTGCAACAGCAGCAGCAGGGGCAGCAGCGGCAACTGCAACTGCAACTGCGTCGCATCGCAGCTGCATTTTCATAATGAAAAGCCCGGACGGGCAGGGCCGGGGGCAGGGCCACAACTTTTAACTCGGCCCGCGGGGGCGGTGCTAAAATCCAAGCCGAAAACGACAGGCGACAGCTGCCTGCTGGCTGCTACTTGCTGCGGCAGCTGCAACAGCAGCAGCAACTGCAGCAGCAGCAGCAGCAACTGCAGCAGCAGCAGCAGCAACTGCAGCAGCAGCAGCAATCGCCGCCCTGTCGAGCGTAACGCCTTTTGACAAGTTTGCGCTGCGAAACTTTTACTTTTACTTTTTCATTCCCGCTCCGCTCCGCTTTTGGTCAAGTACTTTCGAAATTATAAGTAGCAGAGGCGCCGCGGATTCTCCCTCTCCCCCATCCCCCCGGAACTCACCGTGCGATTGCCCAAATTCTTGACGCGGCAGGTCAGGCGGACCGTCTTGCCGACGAGGCCGGTGATGTTGGTGCCGATGGTCGTGTCGAAGGTGGGGCCTCCGGTTCCGGGCGTGGGCAGGTCCTGCAGGAAGTCCGTGAAGAAGCGCTTCGAGGCGCCCTCGGTGCTTCCTGTGAACAAGGAAAATATTTAAGATTAAGTGAGTCCAGAGTGAGTGTCTACGGATTAAATGGGAGTTACTATCCATGGGGAAAGGAGCTGAAGGCAAGGTATGTGTGTTGGCCACAAATATTGGCAGTTCGAGGAGAGTAAGAACGCCTTTATAAACACTTTACAATCTTTCAAAATACCTATAGCTCTATAAAGTCGAAGTACTCCTGTGTGGCACATAATGTAACTACTACTAATGCTCAAAAAGAGTCCAAGTCTAAGGACTCAGTAGCACCCAAGACAGGGGTTAACTTCCTTGCTTATGTATCAGGAAAGTGACGAATCAACTGACTTTTTAAAGGCTCCTTAAAAAGTAGGCAGCCCTCAAGGAGCCCTGTGCCAGGACTGAGGTCCTGACAGCCGGGACAGGCCAGTGTCCAAGACCACAAAGGCTCCGCTTGCTCCTTCGCCCTGAAATGCAGGCCCGGACTGACAGGTGGGCGTGGCCGTGAAGCAATAGTTTTAGCCTGTACTTTGCTCCTTTGTTTGCCTTCCTTTGACTCCTTGCAGGACATGCAGTGCTGGCGCTGTCGCATCTTGAGGAATAATTTAAAGATTAGTGCCATCGAGCCGCCCGACCTCCGCTGGGAGTGGGAGTGGGTGCGGGGGCCATTGAAAAATGCGCTTAACAAGTGCAGATGTAAGTGTAAGTGCCCCACACACACATGTCTGTCCGGGTGAGCACCGCCTAGCCCGGGCCATTTGTTGACAGCGCCATGTGGCGTTAATTGCCACTTTACAACGAGTGGCAATTTGGAGCCGATCGAAGCCGGCACACTCACACACTCCCCACACACTCCCAACACACTCACACAGAGGCCCACGGACTATATTCAGATGTCGGTGTGAAGGTACATATGTAGAGGGGAAAAAGTACACAACAGAAAAGTATAACACTCGAGAAGTGCTCTATATTTTATTGAGTTTATCCATTAAGGTCGTTAGGGTATTGTGTGCTTGAAATCCCCTAAAAAGGGCAGGTTTTTAATGCCTTAAATATATTATAAGGTGTTTCCAGAGTCCTGGTGACTTCTGTTAAAGAATATCCTTTGATATTTCCTAGAATCCGCCCTAACTAAAAGCGGTTTTAAGTTCTTAGCGAACTTAGCCTTAATAGTCATATAAGAAACCAGGTCGAGGCTGCTTTTCTCGCTGTGCAGCTTCAGTAAATACACACACAGGCAGCTGTTGCGTCTACCCCCACCACCTGCCACCCAGCCACCCTGCCACCCTGCCATCCTGCCCCATTGCTATCCTGCCCCGTTGAAAGTGCAACAAAGAAAAAGGAAAGGAAAGCGGCGGCGAGGCGAGGCGGGCCCGGGCCAGAGCAAACAACAGCGAAAGGCGAAAATTAATGAAAATTGCCCCGAAAGGCAATTAATTAAATGATAAACGCCCATATTATATGCCCAGGAGCGTGTTTGCCGTTCTGTAAGCAGTTTATATAACATGTTGTACTCGGCGGAGCGAATACTCCTCTGATGCGATGGTGCGAAGATGCCGATAACTGCCCTCCGAAACAACAAATTAAGGACCCGCCGCCGAGTGCCGTTGGCCAGATAAGTTTCGCCCCAGGCCTCCTACTCCTGTCTCCTCCAAGGAGCAAGCCCCTCCGGGGCAACTACAGGGAACCTGCCACTGGCCATGTGCAGCGGGCAACCTGCAACACAGTCATGTCCTGTCTGCAGATTAGCCGCGAAAGTCGGGAGCATGTTTCAGAGGGGCAGAAAAATCCTGGGAGCGAGCACAAATCCACAAATAAGGACTCAAAGCGGCCAGGTGTCACAGGGACACTCGGTCTGTGTGCAAATAACTCCAGCTAATTATGCTCGACCTGCACAGAATGGCCTGAGATCTGCCACATTAATTGACAAGAGTTTGTTAATGGCTCAAATACTTTGGCTCAGGACTAGTGTCCTTCCAAGGACACTCAGTTTGAAGGCAGAAACTATGCTGGATCGGGTTTTTTCGGTGTATCCGTGCAGTCATAACCGGAGCGCTACAATCGCAGACGTGACAAGGCAAACACACGGGCGAAACGGGCAAGCAGAAGCGGAAACGGAAACGGAACTAAGCGAAACGAAACGAAATGGAGAGAATAAGAATGGCCGCCCCAAAATGGCGGCGACATTTGCAAAGTGTTAAGTGCCACTTTTGGCATCCCCCGATCTCTGAGCCGGCGGCAGCCTGGTGTTGGTGTTGTGGATGCAAGAGGGCTTCTGCGATTACACCGACGATTATGCTGATGAGCAGGGGGGGATGAGGTTTGGGAGCCGGGTGTGGGCCTTCGGTGGCTGCAAGCCAATTAAAGGTGAACCGCCCCGAACAGTCCTCTGGTGTGTCACTCTCCCCATTCTCTCCCCATGTCCCTGTCCACCTCCTCCTGGCTGCCCTTGGCTGTCGGCGGCTGATTTATGGCCGCCATTCACAGGCACGTCCCATGCCATATCCTTAGAGCAGTGATGCTGGGATCTAGGGAGCTGTACCTAGAGACTGGCCTAGGCAGTACCTGTACTCGTCCTGGTAAGTGATGCCGGAGTTACCCATCGAGGCTATTAGCGACTTTGTTATGAGATGTGGGACAATTATTAGCCCAAAAAACTGGGGGTGACTGCTGATTGAAATAGGGAAAGAACTACGTAAGTAGGTTGTCTCCGAGGCCCAAAGTCACCGAGGCTCTCTCCACTGGCACAGTGTCACAGTATCCTGCGTGGCACGTCCTCGTTTCGGGTTTTACAACTCTGCCAGAACGAATTATGTTATGCAAACACAAACACTCGTCCTGCCACCCACATGGCCCTGTTATCCTGGCTGCTGCTATTTGCTCAGTGTTTTATGCACTCGCTGCGGCGTCTCAGACCCCCGTTCCTGCGTAATTGAAGTTCATAATTCTTTTATTAAACACATACACACATTCGGGGGGCGTCCTTTGTCTTCTGGGCTTTTATGCTTTTTTTACAGAGCCTCCCCCCGCCAGCGAACAGCGGCAGGATCCAAGGACTAGTCCCGCTGTGCGTGATAATGTTTTGAGCATGCCATTCAAGGAGCAGCCGAGGCATCGTTAAGTTGTCAATTGCCGGGATAACGAAAGCGATGACAGGACGAGCAAGGACGAGGACGAGGAGGAGGAGTGGTGTCACTCGAACTGCCTCCGTGCCGGCGGACATTTGAGCAACTTGATTTGGGCGCCAGTGGCTTAGGCATGCGAGACACTCTCTTAAAGGACATCGTTTCATTATTTTAGGCAAAAAATAGTGAGTAATGTCCGGCCATATCTGGGTAATATTAAATCACAGGGGAGGTGAGTGTGCAAAAAGCCAACTTCGGCAAAGATCAGCAATTATTCGGCCGCCAAACTTCAGGCGGACATCGTAAATAAAGCCCTAACGAGTTTTCCCCCTCTGTAATATATGAAAAAGTGGAGAGCCCGACGATTACTTATATCAGATTTATATACAGAATTAATATTTCAAACATTTTTTCATTGCCAGGTGGCCAGAAAACAAAACATTCGCGGCGAATAAAATAAATGGGATAATACACTTTTAAAATTTCGCATTGTTGCTGCCGCGGCTATAAAAATATGCAATTGAGGCATCAGCCATGGGGGCCTTAATGGCAAAAAAGCACATTGTAGGCCCTCAATCGACAACTCCTCCGCTCTATGGCTTTGCGCATTTTTTGCCAGTTTTTATGTTAACGCCCAGTGGCTCGGCCGCTTTTACCCGTTACCTGTTGCCCCTGTCGACCCAAAAAAAGGGAAATATACAAGTAAAGGATGCGGCCAGAGGAGGCTGGCTCTGCGGTCCAGTGAATGGCGGCTGCTTTTAACATTTATCATACGCAGTGTGGGCCCGGCTAAGTGTGCACTTAAGCCCCGCGCCAGAGTGGGTCTGCATTCAGGTCGGACTCGGACTCGGAATCGGCCTCGGACTCGGGCCAATTTGAACGGATTTGAGGCAAAAATAAAACCGTTTATTTGCATGCGGGACGGGGGGAGTGGTACGTGCGGCGGCCAGGGCCGGCGGGATTAGCTGAAGGGGGGAAATATTGGAAACTCCTGTAGGCATTTGCCGAAAGTCAGCGGCTAAGCCAAGTCAACGCATCAAGTGCAACGTTCGTGACTGTGGCCACTCCGAGTGCCACATGCCACATGGTGCGTGTGTGTAAGCCAAAAAAAAATGGAGGAAGAGAGAGAGAGAGAGGGAGACACTCGGGGCGGGCGCAATCAATCCGTCATGCGTCATAAGTCCCAGTTCCGTCACCCTCCGCGCCAAGGAGTATGCAAATAAAATTGTCAACGGGGCTAAGCGACTGCTCCTTGGAGCCCAGGACTCAGGGGCTCTCCTTATCGCAGCCAGGCTCTTGACGTTGATGTCGCGCTGCCTTGAAAGTCTCCCATCGAGATAGATCCAAAGCTATTTCCTCTCTTTCATCTCCAGGATGTGTGCCCCTCTCTCGCCAGCAGACAGAGAAATCCTTATGGAGTCAGGAATACTACCAATATGCTGATATCGGTGACCTTAGCCTCCTTAAAACATAGAGATACTGGTTTTCCTGAGTGTATCTCCAGCCAAGGCCTCGCCACAAATGGAATGGCTGGGGACTGGGCCAGCTAATAGGCATTTATGTATAAGTTAATCGCATGATATGCTGATAAAATGCACAAAAACGGGCCAACAAAGTGGCAGGAGATGAAATATATACCCAGGCTTGACGGCAAGAACTTCTAGGTGAACTTTTTAATGCTGAGCCCCGGAAGGAGTCGGGCCAGACGCAGGATACCATTGAGGAGGTGGCCCTGGACCACAGATTAGCATTCGAATGGCGGCGGATGGAGTCGCTTTGGCTTGCCAATCGAAAGTTTGCCTTTGACTCAAAGAGTTTCTGGGCAGAAGGGTGGAAGATGGTCCACAAGAAGGTTAAAAGCCACAGGACATGTGTGTGTCTCGCGGGCTCTACTCTATACGTGACCCGGCTTCCATTGCAATTTGTAGACCATTCAGATTAATAATACATATGTGAAGTGGGGACAATCGGACCTGTTCTTGCCCAGGCTCAGACTTGATGGTCCTTGAAACACCAGAAAAATGCCATCACCAAAAACTTGACAGGTCTCAACCCAACTGCCAAAGTCCTGGAAGGGTTATACATCAAAACTTGACAGCTAAAAACGAAAAGATTTGCAAAAGAAAACTTAGAAATGTCCTGATAAAAATCCCCCCTAAAATATATCTATTCTTATAAGTAAATATTTTATGTTTCTGTGAAAATAGTGAGTAATTTTTGAATCGTTCCCAGATTGCTGGGTAGAAAGCAAGTCTGTACAGTCCGGCCATGACCAAGGGGCTTATTTTAGGGCTTCCTATGCAAATTTGAGCATTTCCCATATGAAAGCCACCCCAAATCCATAATGCCGCCCAGCAATTTCGCCCCCCCCAGGCCCCCTTGAATAGATTTTCAATTTTTTGCGGGCATTTCCGCTCCTGCAGCTGCCTTCTGACGCTTTATAATTCACTAACTCGCAATTTTCTCCAGTTGGCCAGTCAAGTCCAGGCCATAATGCCCTTTCGGTTGGTCAGAAATTGAACTCATTTGCATATAAGCGTGTAATATATTGTTGACCCGGCCAGCGGGGCTAAGGGGCTGCGGGGCTGTCGCCTAATGGCCCTGGCAGCCAATCAAGCCATGACATTTCCAAAAAAGCCAGAAAAAAAAGCAGAAAAAAATGGGCAAAAATGGGAAATAGAAAAATAAAAAGTGCAAAGCCGAGCGAAGGAAGAAACTAGCTAAAAGCCAAGGAAACGTCCCCCCGCCGCAGTTTGCCATTCACTTTTTCCGGGACTTTACCAAAATCGAGTGGAAATGTCACCCCGCCCCCGTTTCCTCCCCGCTTCCTCCCCGCTTCCTCCCCTTTTCAGTGGCGTTTGAATGTCAAACGAGTTTGTGCCAAGTTGGGCAATTTTACATTTTCAATTGGCTCCTTTTCATAATTTCCGCGCCACTTTTTCCCGCCCCAGCACTAAATCACACTCTGAAATCACTTAAATAGGTGTTGACCAGGTCGTGTGTTTGGCCTAATGAGCAATTGTTCTGTTAGCCAACAACCTATGCTTATTTCTGGAATATCTTCAGGTGATTTCCTCTGGAAAATAAAGCTTTCGAGCTTTAAAAGGCGACAGGTATAAGGATATTATAGCTTAAAGATAATAGCTACTAGAAAGTCGTGCCTTCTGCAAGGGAAACAAAATAAAGACATGCAATTTATACTCCTTAAAAGTTAAAGCTGTAAAATGTATTATTTTTTATAATTTATTTCAAGAGAATAGGAAAAGTACTATGAGTTTTTAAGTATTAAATCAATCTCTATGAGATGGCAAGTCTTAGCCAATGAAATCTGAGGTTCAGAGAGACTTTAGTATTGACAGGCGTCAGTTGGAGCGACCGCAGCAGGACGAGAGCGGTGGCAACATCGAAAACAGTTGCAACAGCAGCAGCAGCAGCAACAGCAGCAGCAGCAGCATCTAACTCAGTGCCAGCAGCAACATGCAACCACAAGTGTTGCATCTGAGGAGGGGGGGAAAATGGGAAATGGGGCAGAAGCTATTTCTGCTGTTGTTCGGTCTGTGTCCGCCCCGGGGGCGTGTCAGCAGCAGGACACTGTTGCCAGGAGACGGCAGGCAGGCAGGCCATCCTTGACCACAGGCCGCTGACCCCGTGTCCTGCGACGGGCAACGCCCACAACGCATGCGCAACATGCTAATTTTCGGCCCACAAGTAGCCATCAAACGCAGCTGCAGGACTCGTTGCGCCTGCCTGATTTTCAATTTCAATTCGGACGATAAACGCATCCTGCCCCGCACCTCCTTGGAGGATGAAAAACGCTGTCCCCAGCTCGTTTATCATGGCTGCATATTGCTGACCACAGAGTGCAGCGATATTTATGCTCAGACTCGTCCGCTGTCATCCTTGCACCGCCGCAGAGTTGAGCAAGGATATCGTGAATATCTTGGCATTTCCAGGGGAATTTCAACTTGAAACCTCAAGTCACCAAGAAGCTCTGGGAAATTATTATTTATTTAAATATTTCTCAGAGCGAGAAGAGTGTTTATGTTATAATCTTTAATACTTAAGCTCTGAGACACTATTAATCAGGCTCTGTCTTTAGTTGGAGTTTTTGGTTTTCAGAGGGAATATTTTAGGTATTTTTAAGAGGATCTCTTCGTTGAGTTATATATTTATTTAGCTTCTTAAGTACTCTACTTAAATCACTCCAACCAGGGTGTTGTCTTTGGTATGATGGTTGAAAATGAAGGGTATTACGGCTTCTTTATGGCCGGCTCTCTATCTGCTCGGGTCTAAGCCCGGTCGGTATGACCGGCACGTCATGTCAGCGTTGTCAGTTTTGTCACTGTTATCACAGCAGCTGAAGCCTGGCTGGATTTTTTCTGGATATCCTGCGTCCTGTGCAGCTGCTCTTCCTGGCGGTGGCTATTCGGTTGCCATTCGCTGCTGGCCATTCGCCAGTCGCCAGTCGCCATTCGCCCGTCGTCGTCACCGTCGCTCTGCTTGTCATTAGAATTATGTCATTGTTCGGGACGACGACGACAGCCACATCAGCGCAGCAGCCGCAGCAGCAGCCGCAGCAGCAACGGCAACATCATCGTTGCTGCAGCAACTTTGGTGCCATTTTTACTGCCGATGCACTCGGAAATAAAACTGCTTTATCTGGCACGATTTGTATCTAGAAACCTTAGCTATGAGGAGAGTGTTTTGCCTAGACTTTTCTCGAAGTGTGTCCTGGCCACACCCCTCGCCGTGTATGTGTCGCTCTGCGTTCGCATTTTACGCGCTCGCATCCAAACTGACATTCCAATTATTCTTATTGCATCAGAGCCATGTTCCTCCTCAGCGTCTTGCCAGTTCGACTAAGTCAGTCCAGTCAGTCACTCCGTCACCGAGTCACTCCGTCAGCCAGTCAAGTCGAGTCAAGAGTTCATTTCACGGCGGAATATATATATCTTCATACTATTTAGCCCGAGGGAGAGTGGCCGAGATGGTCCCGCCGATAGGGTTAAATGGGAGAGCAACTTCCTGATTTATGTCCCCAAGTCCAGTCCAAGAACTTGGACAGTTGCACATTACATGCTATTTACACAGACCCAATCCGAAAGCTATTCGCTATTAGAGATCCCAGCTGCATTGGGGTCACCAGGTAATTGAGACTCCTCCTAGTTTATTTTTAATCCAAAGGAACCTAGATCTTTCTGTTTTAAAGTGACTAATATCCATCAAACCTGGCAAGATACAACTTGTGGAGCAACTCCCATTAAATACGGGCTATGAATAGGCCTTGTGCGTTCTTGGCCCTTAACTGGCGGCCCTGTCAACGGGGTCAGCTTGGCGATAACCCAGTTCGCTTAATAGCCGGGCGTGGAAGCCGAGCGGCACTTTAATTGGTATTCAATCGCCCGGGGCATGCAATAGCTAGAGGGCGGCGGGGAACCCCCAGAAGCTCGTCCCAAAATTATTGATTACTTTTCATTTAGCGCTTGTCATTAAGCCCGAACATTTGCCTCACAATCAGCCCGCCCTTTGATCTCCTTCCTTCCTCGGAGTAATGGCAGGAATCGCCCGGGGCGAGCCCCCAGAAGGGGGAGCGGAAAAAAGGACAAATCACAAACTGTGGCAAGGAGCAGGAGCCAGAGCCGAAGCCAGAGCCGAAGCCAGAGCTGACTTTAATCAGACCAACAATTTTTTTCCTTTGTTGACATTTTATTGATTGCCATCAGTTGACTTGAACATTAATTTCATTAAAGCGCAGGATCGAGGTGGTGCTTCTGGTGGTGCTGGCGGTTCTGGCGGTTCTGGCGGTGGTGACCTCTAAAAGCCATTAAGTGTCGTGTTGCCTTTGAGGCGGAAAGAAATCGAGGCGACCGAGGCGAGTGGAGGGGGGAAAACAAATTTATTAAGCAATCAGAGGTCCCGTGTTCTGTCAGGCTTTCGGAACTCAAACTCAAACTCAAACTGAAACTCATTTAAATTGCGCTTACCAGCCGGGCTAACTCCCCAGCTGGGAGGCAACCATCGAAGGTCCTTCGAGTGCAATCTGACTACTCATATTTTAACGAGCATTGTGTTGTGGCGGTATCTGGCGGATACTCGAACTCACGTTCACGTTCGCGTTCAGGTTCACGTTCCCGTTCACCTGCAGACGGCGGACCGCCGAGGACCCCGGGCTGCGACTGAATGCTTTCTGCTCAATTTGCAATTTCCAATGCGCTGAAATGTTGCCTTTACAATGCCGGGTACTTGGGGAGTGTCAGGGTATGCTGGACTCTGTCACAGGAAGAGCCATTATAGCCTGATGCCTCCTCAGTAAGCCAGAGCACCTAAGGATACTAGGTCCTGGTGTACAAGCTTCTTTCTTTCTACACCAATTTATTAAAATCTCTGCTCTATATATATTATGAAACACTATGTCTAGTACAAAGGAATAACAAGGATATCCAGTAGCTGGGACTCGCAGCTCTCCCCTTGTCTGGCTGCACATCCAATATTTTCGAATCTGCTCGATTTTATGCAACGCCTCCTCCGGCAGCCACGCCCACAATAATCAAAGCACGCTTACGGCTTGTTATTTTAAATTTCAGTTTATAAAATAGACGCCGGAGTAGATGATTTAAAACAATTTCAGCCGCTGATGAAGCTGCAGTCGCGGATGCCCGGGCCGGCGAAATTGTTTTTACGTGCCGCGCATGCAAAGGAGATTCCCTTTTCCGATTCCCCCACCCCGGAGTCCTGCTGGAGGAGCGGCATCTGCTGCGATTCCGGGGGGGAGAGCAGGGGAAGCGGCTTGGAGGCTTGACCTCCTGCCGGCTCTAAGGGCAAGCACCTGGGCTCAACTCACCTGCAAGGAGAGCCAGCACTCCCAGGAGGATAAGCCAGCGTGACGACATCCTTGAGTGGCTTTCTGTATGTGTCGGGCTGCACTGCCGCAAAGTCTATTTGCCAGGAACTTTATTCGGTTTGGCGCTGAAACGAAAGGAGAGCAACTCATTTATAATATAATATATATATAATATAATAATATAATAATAATAATATAATATAATATATAATCAAGGGCAGTACATACAATAGTCCAGAGAAGAGGTCGCATCTAAATGCAATTAAGGGCCAATCATGGCCTACAGAAGTTTATAGCCCAGGGGCGAGGGTAGAGGGGTTCGGAAAAGCGGAAAACCGAGTGGGAAAACAAGCTGACAAGCAAACAAACCCGGAAAACCACAGACAATGGTGCTGCCCAGAGAACTGCATAAAAATCCAGCAAGCAAATTTGGTTTGTTAACCAGCACAATGGACACATTAGCGGCGCCCAGGACACATGTCCTTCCCCCCCAGCGGCTCCAAAGAGGATGTGTAGCGGCGGCATTCAACAATTAAAATTTTGTGCAAAAAAAGTAGCTATGATCCTTGAGGAAGCCCTAATAATCCCGGAGACAAAGGCACCACCTTTCCCCACATATAATGAGAAATTTCTAGGCTTCACTTTCACCAAGATGCAGAAGCCTCAAGGATTAAGCCAGCCCGCTAGGCCGTCAATGGTTGCCAAGGAGCAGGAGGGATGTGGGATGTGTGGGGCAACCAGGACACCCAGGACACCCTGCTCATAAAAGAAGGGGTGATGCACAATGAGACACTTTCCCAATTAGCCCGAAAAACTCCTTTAAATAAAATTGATTCGCAGTGGCAACATTGCGGGGAGAAAGGGGAATGCATTTAATTAAGCCGAGCGCATTTTGCAACTTCTGTAAATTAAAATATTCCA
The DNA here is from genome assembly GCA_008042775.1 of Drosophila pectinifera. Taxonomy (NCBI): domain Eukaryota; kingdom Metazoa; phylum Arthropoda; class Insecta; order Diptera; family Drosophilidae; genus Drosophila; species Drosophila pectinifera. Next base: position 20,917 of record VNKC01003167.1, read on the forward strand.
CGGTCCTGAGCTCCTATTTCGGGCGACTCCCCAGATTCACAAACAACAATTTCGAGCTCTTTCCGGAGTGCCGCGGAGGGGACTGGGGGGCATCTGCAGTGATTTTGTTAACACAAAATTATGGACTCCATATTGCTCGCGGAGCATTGGCACATTTTGCAAAGTTTTTTGCTCATTACACGGCTTGATTTCATTCAGTTTTCAGTGGTGCGAGCGCCTGCCAGGCTGCCGGGGAAGCCCCGTAATTTAGACGAGATAATAAGCCGGCTAGGCTGGGAAGCCGCTCAGCAGCGGCCCAAAGGATGCAGCCTGCAGTCCTGCCTGCCCCGCTGGTCATCTTAATTAGGCGCAAAAAGCAAGCTGCAAAATGCAAATGAAAAGGGACCAGCCAGGATCCCAAAGAGCGCTGTCAAAGGCTGGTATTTTGGGTCAAATCAAATCGCAATAAAACGAAGACAAGCGGGCTCAAAAGTTGTCCGTGCTGCATGCAGATTCTAAGAATCTCAGAGGAGTTTCCTGGCCTAAACCTACAACAGTTTGCAGTCTTTTGCAACCTGATTTGCTTGGAGTTTATTCAATAGTGTGATTACTGTGACGATAGAGCTGCTGGGACACCGGTAACCAAGAAAAGCTGCTAGGAAGGCGTATTGAGTTCCCAGTACAGACTTTAGGGAAGAATACGAAAAGGCATCTTCTGACTTGAAGATTAAATATTATAAGCAAGTCAAGTATAAGTAAACCAAGTTAATGATAGATTTCGAGACTTATTCTAGTAAGAATCACATAGATTCAAGCACTCTCTGTACACATCACCCAAAGGTCACAGACACTCTAGAGTAAGCCTTGTTTATGGACGACCCCCTCTGAGAGCTATGTTAATACCTTTTAAAAGGGAAAAAAGACGGGGCGCCAGGGCGGATTGCTTCCATTTAATCAAAGCTAATTGATACCGCTTTGACAGGCGAATAGAAGGCCAGGGAAAGTGAGAGCCCGGAAAGGTCACATGGGAGGCAGAGTGACCCACCATGGGCCCGACACCCACTTTGCGGACCAAATAAATAACTCTTAAAGGGTAAAACCTGTCCAAAAAGAAGCTCACCAATCGTCAAATTGGATCCCAAATGAAAATTGCTTAGATCTGACTAACTAAGCAGACGAAAGTGGCTAAATTGTAATGCATTTAGTAGTTTTTAATGGAATTTGGTTATCTTTTTATGAGAGAATATATTATTATATATCAGGACCCACTTTTACTATGTCTTTTTACCATTTATGATTGCCAAATGTTAAGTAAATAAATCTAATTGCTTGTCCCAGCCGAGGGATCTTTGATAACTGAATAAGTATTCTAGATTGTCTTAAGAGTCTCCTGTTATTTAGTCACTAAATCATCATCTTCTCATCATCTCATCATCTTTTCATCTTCTGAGTTTAAAAAGTGACTTTCTACCTGGGACCTCTATTATCCTTAAAGCAGGATACTATTTGTTTAGAGACGCTGAGTTTCCAGGGACTTTTCGGGGCCAACACATGCCAGTGGTCATCGGCCCCACGGTGCACCTGAGCCACTGGCCACTGGCCACAGCACATTTTGCACGCGCATCGACCCTGGGCGGAACTTTGCCACGTTTTGCGCTCCGTTGGCTTTCACTTTTTGGGGCGAGGCACACTGAAACAAGATTAAAGTGTTGCGGCAAATACAAAATGGCTGCCTTTCCGGTGGGGCGCCACGCGGCGTGGGAGTCAATTCGGATTTCACTTAAAACAATATCAGGCGGGTGCCCCGCCAGCTTTGAGTGCGAAATGTGCAAAAGTTGCCCACAAAGTTGGGAGTTCGATTATGGGTTAGGGTTAACCATTCGTGGAATTGGCCGAAACACATTTTTTGGGGGGATTATTTTGGGCGAATGCCTTCTTTGTTCTAGTGTCAAATGAATATTCGTTGAGCTACACAGAGCAAAATCTTCTTATAAGTTGGATAATCAGTACTGTAACTACAGTAATGTGAGGGATTTTGGTAATAGCCCGATCTATTACAGGGCGAGCTATTATTTGATTTAAAAACAGCCACTTCTGGCCTGAACTTAAAGCGAGGTATTCGAGTTCAGTGCAGGAATTCGACTTTTCGTCGGCGGTTTTATTTACAAAAGTCGTGTGAATGAACTCAGGCGCCCCGCCCTCTCCAGGAGCCCTTGGTGGGGCTCATTTATCATCCGAGTCCCAGGAGAGTGCTCAAAGCAATGAAATTAAAAGCTGAATTGTTATTTTGCGCTCTGCCTTTTAGGTTTTTTCTCCTTTTGAGTTGTTTTCTGACTGGATCCGAGGCTTCAGCCGGAGTCCTTTGGCCGGACTGCAATGATTGGCATTTATGGCCGCGGCCCGGGCCCAGGCCGGTGCCCAGGAGCGGCTGCAGTCGTGAGTTATGGCGACGCTGGCCAGGACTCGTCGCCGCCGCTTAATTGGCCTTTAATTTCGCGTGGCCGCATTACTTTCCATTACGATTAGACGCCACGCGAGCGAGTCCATTAATTAAGTTCAGCCGCCCTGTGGGCCAAGCTAAGAGCTAAGAGGCAAATAAAATTCAAGTGACAGAATATTTACAAGATAATTTGACATTTTCATGCCCCGGCGACATGTGCGCGGCCATAAATAACTGCGGCGCAGGATATTAATTCACTTTCGGCGAAAGGATTACACGCGCGCTCCTTCGGAGAAAACGACATAAATATCCAGTCCCTGTCCCTTGAATCCTGCTTCCCTATCGCCCACATACATCATGGGGCTCGTGTGCGTGTGGGGGAGATATTAAAAAAACATTAAAATCACATTTTTAATAGATTACGACTTCGGGTAAGGAGTCGGCGAGGCAAAGGACCCACAGTCGGTGCACTTTTCCGGCAACCGGCCAGACAATAAGACAATCAATCAGCGACCCCAGCCAATTGGAGTGCAACGAGGCGTATACGTAACGTGCCACTCGAAGCACAGACTCGAAGCACAGCGTCCCTCCGCCCGATGTAAGTTAACCAAACTTAATTGGAATCAATACAAAATGCAATTTAATTCGCCCTGCTGCAGCGGACAATAAAGTTGCACTCGGAGCACAGTTGTGGACACGAACTGCATACTTACTTTTAGGGCCTTTGGCTTATGATTATTCGAAGGAGAGGGAGTGGGGGCCAGCAGGAAGTTTGGGGAAGTTGTAAAGTTTGTTAGGGCCAGAAAAGCTGGGGAAAATGAAGGATGGCAGTCCTGCTCCGGAGAATACATGAGTGCCTCTGTTCGGACAGACTGCAGCTGGGAGAGGTCCTTTAAGTTAAGTTAAATTAAATAGTTAAGTTTAAATTAAATTCTAGGTAAACTGCTTAAGTTAAGTGAAGTTAACCGGGGATTGTTAGAGGGATTGTACATAATTATACGCACAATTGTCCAAAGATGTTCTGGAATGCTTTTTTTTTATTACTGAGGTCCTGGCGTGTCCTTCTGCTGGCATGTGAGCTGAGTGTTTGCCGTTAAGCCGGACTTGATTGTTTCTGCTCCTGGGGGAACACACCTCGCACACCTCGCATCCACCTGGAGCCGCACAGGGCATCCCCCCGGTGTCCGTCTCCGCCTGCTCACGTTTCTCACAGGCAGACGGGGAAGGGGAAAAACCTAGAAGGAGCTAAGGACACGCGACGCGACGCCTTTTGTGTGTTGGGCTTCCCCGCAAAATGAAGCCAGTGGGACGGGGGCGTGGCATGTCGCTGACAGTTCAGTTTATTATGTCAGGGAAGCGACTAAACTGGAAGGGAGCGAGTCGGCGCTGAATAGTGTTTAGTTGCCGACTAAAAAAGACATTTTCGAGCTCACTTTGCGGTTAAGCACACAATGCCCGAGAACCTCATCGGCCCCTGCTCCTGCCCCTGCCCCGGCCCCTGCCCCATCCGAAACGAGAAAACGCATTTTATGGCATTCAAATCGTAATGATTTTGCGCTTTTCTCATTTTCTTTCCTAACAATTCCCCCGCAAATGTGCGGCGATGTTGGCAGAAAATTGCACTCGCTGCACTTGTCTGTGTCTGTGTGTGTCTGTGTGTGTGTGTTGGAATGTGTGCGTGGGTGTGAGTGCGTGTCATTGGATTTTCATTTGGCGTACGCTCGGAAAAGCTGAATGGCAGCCAGGACGAGGCCCAGCCAGAGGACACGGATGAGGCTATAGATGTGGATGTGGCGGCGTCAGCTGCCTCATCATTGAGTTCGCTGCACACAAACTGCTGGCCCCGACATTCGGCTTACACGCAAACGGAAGCGCCTAGGGGGGGGCTCTCGGGGGCTCTCAGGGGCCTCCGGGGGGTCCTGGGTTCCCACTGATAAACAGATTGCTCCAGCGACTGCTGACCAGGACTCATGGACTCATCCCTCAGAGACGCCTACGTCGTGTAATGCATATCCAATTAAAATGTTAGGCCTGATGGCTCCAATATCCAGCAGTTTCAGCAACCCGTCAGAATGCGTAACAAGGACGAAGGACTTCGGTTCAGCACGCAACCGAACAATAGGAATACGAAGAGCAAGGTAAATAGAAGGAACCTCCCAAGGAGCTCCACACACACACAGCTCTGTTTCATTGCGAAAGGTATATTGTTTTGCGCACTTGTAAATATCGGAATATATACAATGAAATATATAAAATATGATATGTATATAATATATGAAATAAATATAATATATATAATATAAGAAATATATTAAATATGAAGTAAATATAATATATGAAATATATAAAATATGAAATATTTATAATATATGGAATATAAAAAATATGAAATATATATAATATATGAAATAGATAAAATATGAAATAAATATAGTATATAATATACATAAAATATGAAACAAATATAGTATATAATATACATAAAATATGAAATAAATATAATATATAATATACATAAAATATGAAATAAATATAGTATATAATAAACATAAAATATGAAATAAATATAGTATATAATATACATAAAATATGAAATAAATATAATATATAAAATATATTTAATAGAAATATATTTAATTTAGAACTAGTTTTGTGCTACCATGAAAAGTGCATTCAATTGGCATAACACCAGACTTCCTTGAGATTCTATTACCGTTTAACTCCCAAGTTAATATGTTTTAATATTGCTAAACTGTGCACTTAGTTCATAAGTTTATTAGCTAATAAAAAAGCTAATAACTTCGCATTCACAGCTCGGAAACTCGCCACTTATTTACTGGGCGATGCAATTAAAAATCATTTAGTGCCTTCGCACCACAACCGGCAGCTGTGCCGGCAGATGGAATATGCAAATTTAAATGATCGGGAAAGCAAAAAAACACATGTCTTTCTGGCTCTAAATTGGCAGATGGAAATGCAGTCCTAGGCCACACTGCGTATGAGCAATATTGTGCACGCGCCACTTGAAAGCCAGTTAAGCGCGTTGAGCGCCAAAGAAGTAAGAGGAATCAAAGACATTCGAGGCGGGCTTAGTTGTTCTGTAGTATTACTGAGAAAACTGCGGCTTAATTAGTTGATTCCTTCGAGGAATTTCAGGCATTTCAAGGAATATCAGTCCATGGCAAGTACTGCCCTCAAGGGCTTCAAAATACATACCAGTATATATATATTGTATTAGACAAATTTCCGTGTAACTTGATTGCATTAAAAGGCTTTTGATAATGAATAAATGTAAATTAAAGATACAATTGGCCTGCCTACGCAATATATTGATTTTAGGCTCAATGTTTTGTTAACCCAAGTCCAAGTAATTTAATTCCTTTGCCATTTATTCATTGTGTTCCCTTCGATTTCACAAGCAAACATCTGTGCCGCCGAATTCAAGTCATTATTCGAACTCGAGCTGATTTCATTGGCCAGCTTGCCTGGCTCCGAGCAGAGCTATCCCCTTTCGTGGGCATTGAATAAATTTAAAGGAATTAATTTAAATCTCGGCGTCTTGGCAGCCGCAGAGCCGGGCTCATATTGTCTTAGACACAAGCCCGACCCCGGCTATATCCCGGCCGCAATCTCCCATCCGTCTCCTTGTGTGCATATGCAAATTACTCCCGCAATTTATCCGCACACACACACACACACACACACGGGCAGGCGGTAAGTATATGGCATATAAAGTGGCATTTTTGCAAATGATGGATCCGGGCTGGCGGCTGGCTGTGGGGAGAAATCAAAATAGTCAGGATGAGCAGGGGACACGGACAAAGCCTTCTGTGTGCCACAATAAACTATTTTTTATTGCTGCTCCTGAAATGGGATGCGAGGACACTGGGACTAGGAACCAGGCAAGGTGCTTGCCAGGAGGGTCCTCGTCCTGTCCGCTTGTCCGCTTGTCCGCATTGTTGCACCACCTCGCCCCCTCTCCAGCTCTCCAGATCGCTAGCTACGCTCTCGACCGCATAAAAGTTTTTCAATTAAGTGCCATGCCCTACTTTGGACTCCCTGCCGGAGCCAGCTCGCACACGCGCGCAGGAGGGGGACCCGCAGACAGTCACAGTCACACATAAGGACATAAGGACATTTGCACGCGGAACCGCTCTGCATGCATAATGCAAATGCTAACCGCTGGTACTGCGAGATCTGAAAATCTGGAAATCTGACTCTACCAATATCTCAAATATGGCCATACACTTGTGTTTTATCGCCGCGCGCCACGCAAAACAATATTTTTGTGTCAATATTGTTTCGGGACTGCGATTGTGTGTGGACAAAACACCTACTTATATTTATTATATTTTAAAAAATATGCATAAACAATGTTCGATTTAATTAAAAAGCCACAGTTAAATCAAATGTGCCATTCGGTTTGCATTTAAAAAACCGCCCAAACGGACTTTTGAGGTAAATATTCCCTTTGTTTTCCAGCGCCTGGCATGTGTGTGTGTCCTTGTATTGAAATGGAATGGAAAAAGGATGCGCAAAAGGGGTGAAAATGCGAGAGGCAGGAGCAAAAAGTGTGTGCCACTTCGGCTTTGGTATGCGTCAAGCGAAGGAGTCAGGAGCAAGGAGTCCGCCCAGGAGAGCCCTGTGGAAAAGGAGACCAGGCTGCAACCTGAGCAATTTTCATTAAACACACAGCCAGAGTCAGAGTCACAGAAAAAAGGCAAACCGACTAGATTGGACAATTTTGAGCAACTGCGAAGCAAATACGTGACATATGGGTCAACTCCACCCACACAGGCGCACAAGGAGCACTCTTAATGAAGGCTCTATGCTTTTTTACACCTAAATATCTGCAGGTATACTATACTCTCTCCTCATCCTTTAGTTAATTGTCAATGACATGTATACTAGAGAAAATAGGTCATGAAGTAGTACTAGTACTAAGCACTTGCCAGGAAAATCAGACTCACTAACTGCATTTTAAAATTAAGTCCTAGGAAATAAAGGCTACTTCATGGCATTTATATATTAAATTTAATGCATATACTTGAACCACATTCTTAATATTATGATTAATTTATAATAAATACAATTATAATTCTTATTTCTTAATATTATAGCTTATAAGATATACAATTATAGTTCTTATTTCTTAATATTATAATCAAGAAGCTCCCTTTAATTGCAAACTGGGTTTATTTACTTGAAATTTTTAAAGGCTTCTTCATGCCAAGTATATGTCAAATTTAATACATATACTTGAGCAAAGTTCTTAGGCAACCCAAAGCTAAGAATATATATTAAATTTAATGCATATACTTTAGCCACTTTCTTAATATTATGATTCATTTATAATAAATACAATTATAGTTATTTTTTCTTAATATTACACCCTATAATATATACAATTATAGTTCTTATTTATTAATATTATAATCAAGAAGCTGACTCTAACTGCAAACTGGTTTTATTTACTTGAAATTTTGAAGTGGGTTGCCATCGGAAACTGATACTGAAGAGGACAATTTGTTATCCCAATTTCTAATCTAAAATATAAACTACAATTAAAGAAGACACATCAGTCATAGGCAATACAGTAGCACAGCAGATCTACTCCTTGGAGTGGAAGCCACCTTGCCACCTCCTGAAGGGGGTCCTTGCACTCCTTTCTCCCGCCTCCTGAGCAAGTTTGCTGTATTTAATTTGGCCTACGTCTGAACTTCAATCAGTAAACATAACGTGCACGCATTTTGTGGTCTGCCGAGCACCCGGGCCGCTGCTTAACCCACTGCTGCCAACACTTCGCTGCAGGCAGTCAAACAAGGACAGGCAGCCACAATCAACTTCAATAACTTAGACACACACGGAGGCAGGGAGGGAAGGACTCCGGAGATCGGGATCAGGAGGAGTTCCTGCCCGCCGGCATGCATGCTTATATTAGTCACGGGCTGAAGTGGAAAACTTTGGCCCGCACTTGGGCTAAAACCAGATTTAAGTTCGTTTCCAGCATAGTGTAGACTGGTTTTCAGGATGCTCCGTTTCCGTGTCCTTGGGCCTGCCGCCACGTGAAATGATTAGGGCCCACGCACTGGGCAGCCCTTCCCGGCTCCAAGTCCGAAACCGAGCCCGGACCCTCGACCATAGACCCAGATCCACTGGAGGCTGGCATAAAGCATCTTCTCGGGCACCGCAGCACTTGGCGCGCTAACCGAAATCCATTCAGCAAACTAAACCAAACCAATTTGAAGCGAAAACCCCAACGCACAGCGCAGACACACCCAGGCACACTCGCACACCCGCCACACACCCACTCCCATTGATTATAATATGCGGCAGCTCTCAGTCTTTCATCAAGTCTGCGGCAGGGCGGGAAAGTGTTCGGCGAGCTCTGAAGTCGATGTCCTATATGCAAATTTGATTTAACCCGCACAAAGTGGAATAATAAATACAAATCTCGAACACGATCTAAGTATCGGGGAAACAGCCAGAGAAACTCCTACGCTTTCAGACATTTTAAAAGCAACAAACCTGGAAGTGAGCCTAAAAACCTGTGCAAAAATAAAAGGCTTGGTAAATAGCTGCTGGAAATTCTATTATTATTCTCAGGCTGTTAATGGTAAAATAAACTAAGAGGTAAAATCACTTGAACAACATAAAAACAATTTACTAAACTCAAAATATTGTTTGGACTCGGAAAAGGTGAACGAGAAATACCGGAAATAGTGACGCAGCCATTTTTTCCTGTGCACCTTGTGCTTCCTGATGTGTGTCCTAAAATGATGGACATTTCTGAGACAGAGTAGGGCGAATACCTTTGGCATTCCGCGCAGCAAACGGAGGTCCTGGCTGCCATGGGGATATCCCTGGTGGAAGGGCATTGCCGAGTCGTGAACAACTCGCATATATTTCGGTTTATTTCTGTATAGAAACTCGGATCTTCATAAGCTGACTCACGTGCCACATCAAATGGCTTATGGATGCGCCGATTTTTGGTTCGCCCGTTCGGCACGCACGCTCACATATGCCGCGGGATTGAGATGGATAAGGGAGGAGGAGGGATTCAAAATGCCGAAAGGGGGTTGTGGGTTGTGTGAGGGGGGAGTTTGATTTAGGACCTGCGATCCGGGCTGGGGAGTGGCCACGCATGAATTAAGCCAACGATATGTATGTTTGACAGGCAATATTTCCAGAGCCGCACTCCGCCACACATTTACCTGCGGGCACGTATTGCATTTCCACGGGTCCTGCCCAGGAGCCCGGAATTATGCAGCATGCTTTTAGGGGCAGCACAGAGCCAGGCAAAGGCAACGGCAACGGAAATGCTTTTAGCGCCGAGGTGCGAAGGCCAGTCCAAGGAGCCCCACAGCACCGACCGAGCACTAGAAAAATCGAAATCCAGCAAAGACATGGGACATGCATGCACATCACAGCCGGGGCTTCCGGTCCGAGTGCGGACTTATCACTCACTTAGACGCAATCCCCGAACTAATCTATATTTTTGCAACTACCAGGTGTATATGCTAGACTCTGGAATATTCCCTTAAAAAATTCATCACTTTTATGCTATTTCCTAGCTCGATTGTGATACTGCCAATAAATGTGAAAGTCGCCTATGCAAAGCCAGCTCAATTAAGAAACATTAAGTGACTGGCTGGCCGGGGAAAGTCTTTTTGCCGCTGAAATTGAATATGTGGCAAGCGGCAGGCAGCCACACTCGTACACTCAGGCAAAAGGCTATATAACTTTCTTAAATATATCTCGAAATGGTTAAGCATTCCCCCAAATGAAGCTGATGTTACCCCAACTTGTGTAATTTATCTCTCAGTGTGTGGCAGCACCCACGCGACACAACCACCGCCACCACCGCCACCGCCACCGCAAGGCAGCCCGGCAAAAGTGACAGCACAAGTGACATTTCAATGATTTCGCTGTCAGTCAGTCAGCCAGTCTGTCTTGCTGTCTGTCATTCAGGCACTCAGAGTCTCAGGAATTTCGGTGGGGCACTCTGAGAGCCGGGGGGGAGCCTCAAATGGCTGTCACGCAACGGCGGCTCAGAACAACAACCAAAATGAGAGCGGGGCTGCTGGAAAAGTGCTAACCGCAGCAGAACTCAGCATCAGCATCCGAATCAGAATCGGAATCGGAATCAGAGCCAGAACTGGGGGCAGCACAGCCATCAAATGGCTGTCGAAATGGCAAGCGTTGTTTTTCCAGTTTCAAACAGGCAGCTAACCGAAGTAGAGACAGAAGTACAAACAAAGGCGAGCAACTTTTCCGGGGGAAAAGCGGGGAAAAGCCGGCGCGTGGGCAGTTCGGCAATTGAAATTAGTATTAATTCGGAGGGTCTACATAAAATATAACATTCGCCATTATTTATGGGGCCCAGAGGCCCCAAGGGGAGCTACTACACAAGAAGAAATGTATAAACTGAGATTTAGTCCTGGCACTTACACATAAGTAGGTTTAAAGAGTGTCTACTACATAGGAAGCGAAATAATACCCATTTAATACAAAACAGCTTAAACCATATGCTGAAATTCCCCTTGCTTTTTACAGCAAAATTCCCTTTATATTAAAACTTAAAATGTTGTGCATTTTTTTGGGTGTATCCTAATTAGACATTGAGTGCCTTTGATCCCCTGTAAGCGGCTTGTATCGCATGTGAGCCATGTGTGTGTGTGGAAAATGTATTAAAAACTAATTAGAAAACAGCAGCCAGGGCGGCGTTGGGTGTCTCATTACAGGTGAAAGTTTCAGTTCAATAATTATGGGTTGGCAGCCGAAGCCTGCGCCAAGTTCGTCCTTTCCGCCAGCGAAAGTTTCGCCTCGACATCTTTCTCTATATTGGTTTTTAATCAATACAAAAATCTCTTCCCTCTCGCCAGCTAAAATTCTAATTAAAGCTGGGAAAAATATAAATTTGTAATGGGAAACTCTGGAAACCGAGTTCTTACTATAATTATGGCCCAGCTTGAAGCCATTTTGAAAGGCTAACATTTCAGCCGAACTCCCAACTTTGTAGGGTATTATGTGGGCATGGTTTCGCCATTAAACTCCGAAGTACTTGCTGTAATTATGCAGCGATATCAGTTGCCTAGACAATCAATCAATTAATCATTCAGCCAGCACCCCGAATTCCCTCGGGGGCACCTGACAAAGCACTCTAGATTACTCCAGAGTATAGCCGCCCTCCAGAGGGTCTTGGCCTTTTTATTTCAGCCCTCAGAGCCTGATAAAATAATTGCTTGTGAGATAACTCAAGCACTTATGTCTGGCGTCAAAAGTTTGGCCCTTGGCCCCTGCACTTGCTGGCCAGCTCCAAGGGTTCTCAGGTCTCCGTCGCCGTCTCCGTGTCAGAGTCCTGTGCGGTCTCCATTTCAATCATCTTTAGTTTACGCCTTATGATTTGTCTAATGCAGACTCCACACACACTCACACACTGGACAGGAAAAAGTCCGCAGCAATCAAATGTGTCCTGCTTAAATACATCTTGGCTATTAGTCACTCATACGCCCCGTTGCCACGAGCGCCAACTGTAACTGAGTTTGTCCCTCAAGTCGTGCACTCTCCTTTAATAGGCACACTCCCTCTCCCTCTGGATCCTGCTCCTCGTCCTTATCTCCGGCTCCTTCCTGCTCATCTTCCAGCAGCGCAGGCCATATTTTAACTTAATTAACTTGCAACTATTTAAGTGAACAACACAAGTGGCTCGTTTTCGTTTTCGTTTTCGTTCTCGCTCTCATTTCTCTGCTTGGCTCGTCCAAGGATTTTTCTCATTTCTCCTTGTGTGAGAAATCTGGTTTTTCAGGTACACTCAATGACTACAAATTGTGGTCATCAGAGGCGGCGGAGCAGGGCTAGAGGAGGAGCGCTAGGACCTCCTGAATTAAAGGTAGAAATAGGAAATATAAGATTTCGCCTGTCACGTACCGAGCTGGCACGTAGGGTGGTGTGTGGCCACGCCCCTCCGGGCAACCTACGCCCATTTTTCCGCAAGTTTTTCTTCCCAGTCCGACTTGGCTGTGGCGGCGATTGCCACTGTATAAAATTACAATTTCATTTCAAGCCGGAGCCCCCGAATCGAGGTCGATAGAAGGTCTCTATCTCTCTGTCGCCGCGTCGCTCAGTGGCTCTTTATAGTATTTATGCTGGGCGACAACGCGGAGCATATCAGCTTAGTGAAGGATCGAACGGATATATGACCCTGACTTCTGGAAGAGACCCTGGGACATTACCCAGGTGAACAGGCAGGGATTGACAGCTAGGAGTTTGGAGTACCCATGCTCCGAATTCTTAATATTCTTAACCCGGCTTATAAATAGATTCACTTTTATTTTCCAGATTAGTTCTTAAGTTTTTATAACAATGTGCTTTCACTCCTTTCACTGATCTTAAAGTGTGACCAGGATGGTCTTAACCTATTTGATCTTAACCTATTTGATCGTTTCACATATTATTGGAATTATTGGGAAATGGAACATAAATGCCAACAGTCTCACTTTACCAAAATGCTTATTCTCACTGCTAATACAGTAGTACTTAATATACATATCTGCTAACAATATTTTTATATATATATAGTCAGGCATTATCCTCACATATACCTCCGTCACTTTAGGCAGAGGGATGACTCGTAATGGGATGCTGATCGGATTGGCTGCTCTCAAGGGGTAATCCCCAGAGAAGCCTCTCTCCATCTAGCTCTAGCTCCAGATAATGTAAAACAGTTTTCGCTTTTGGTTTCCGCGGATTCCCTCTAAGCCGCGGCTGCAGCTGCATCCTGGAGCCTCCAGGACCAAACCTAGAGCTCATTATGCGACAGCTCTCCGCCGACGCTCCTGTCTATCCCGGCTCATTGTCAATTGCAATTCTCTTAATTAGTTTCTGATGCTGGTGCGTTTTCCGGCTATACCCCCGCTATATCCCCGACCGAGTCCCGTGTCCCGTGTCCCGTGTCCCATTCCGGGGCTCTGTTTCTGGCATTTTCCTTCGACTTTCGGACAGTCGCTGATGTAATTTTCTGCTTGTTACATTCCGTTCGCTTTTCCCTCATTTTATTTCATTTTGACTTTTCGGGCGGCGGACCTTAGACGGCAGACGGAAGACTGAGTCTGTTTTGGTTGCCAGGAATTTATTCAAATTGGAATTTAATTGAAATGTTTGTCATTTGGAAGCATTCCCACACAGCCGCAGAGCCGCAGTGAGCCACAGCCACCCCCACATTGACATTCACACTCGCTTCCTGCACATGTACATACATATATCTAGATTTTGACTTTTCCAATTTGCCGCGGTTCTCAATTTTCCCAATTTTCCCGCTTGCCATTGTTCCTGACATTGTGTGTTTGTTTATCCCAGCTCGATGTCGAAGTTATTGGGGAATTTCAAGAATTCTAGCTCCGACATTTCCGGTTGGAACTCTCATTTCGCATGCTTACTCAGTTATTTATTAAAATGATAAGCTCTGTGAAAAGTATTATAATTACGAGACAAAGGAGTACCTGCAAGAGAATCTCTGTTTCACTTAGTAATTTATTAATTTCTCTGTGTACATGTGCACTTTGCTGAGCTTGAAATCTGGCCAGGACATGGGTCCTGGAAGTGCGAAATTGCCTGGTAAACAATGATTCCGCAGCAGGAAAAGCGGTAAAAAGAGCGGCTAGAGGGAGAAGTGTTCGGGGAGATGGCGATGGAGTGTAGAGTGTAGAGTGTAGAGTGTGGAGTGTGGAGTGAATGTGAATCACAATATGCTAAAACAGATGCAAAAAAGGGGAATAAATAGCAATAGCAACAACGAGCGACGCAGTTTTCTAGCCTGGGGGGCCAGTGGCGAGTCCCCCCAGTCTCCCCTGCCCCCTCGACAGGCCTTTGTTATTGCCTCTGTCGGCCTGTAAACCAATTTGCCAAAAACCGAATAACAACGGCAGAGCAAAATGTTATAAACTCGCCAAAAACGAGCACCAGAAATGCAGCCAACCCAAATACCAGAGCTCGCTCGCACACTGCAACACAAACGGCAACAACAAATTGGCATTTTACACCGAGAAAAACTGCCCAGAGGCGGACAAGGAGCAGCGGGAGCTGTCGGCCAAGCCGAGGGGATTTACAGGAGGTCGGAGTACTGAGTACGGAGACACTTTTATGGCCAACAAAATTGTGCCCTGCCGCCCTGCCCACCCAGCGGGGGCAGACACGGAGGGGCAGCCCCTTGAAAACTCCCACTCCCCACGCCCCTGCATGGGCCCCGCCCACCGGCCGCTGAGCGCCTGTAACATAAACCAAAAATGCAGTCAATACAAATATAAATAACTGCCAGGGCCAAACAATCAAAAGCATTTTACCCCTCCTAGCCGGACGCCGCTCCCAGCCGTGGTACATGGGCGTGTGCACGAAGGCATGCACTGGAAAAAATCGTAGAGGTAGTTCTTAAAGCAATGCTTGCTTAGACAGGGAGATTGATAACCTTAGTCAGTGGCTACTTCACTACCATCCTCTATCTTGAGGGTCTTCAATGCAAGTCGCGCGTAAGGACTACAAGGAGGGAGAGACAAACTGATATGGCTAGATCGACTTGGCTGTTGATGTTGAAACGGAAAGGCAAAGAACTGAGAGCTTAATATCTCCTTCGCACTTGGCTCAAATAGTTAGACTCCTCTCTGAAATAGACGCCTCTCTAGAGACTCGTAGAAATTCATTCTCGATCTGTTTCTTATTCATAGCATTAAGTATATACTTAAATATATCTTGCTTGCTACTTAAAGTGGCTCGCTAGGTAATACTTTTCTGCCGGTGTAGGCACACACCTGCATAGCGTGTCTCTGTGTTTGTGTAATATATGGAAACGAATTTTCGGCGTGATTGCATCGCGAGTACACGGCGTATACGTAATGCATATGTACATAAAATGCATCATGCTCCTTGCAATTTGCGCCGGAGCAGTGGCAGTGGCAGGGCAGCGCCAGTGGCAGGTGCTATTGTGCCCGGCCAGCCCTAATGAACCCGATGAGTGGCGAAGTGAAGTGGAGGACTCCCTGCTGCCCCTAAATGGAGTTTCTTAGTGGCCAAATTGGATTTGTAGGCAGGCGGACGGCGTCGGCGACTTGTTGAAGGTGCAACTACAGGCCAGGCCAGGCCAGGCCAGTTCCAGTTGCAGTTCCAGTTGCTTGCCACAGATTTATGACGACTGCCAGGAGAAAGAAGCCAAAACCGAAACCAAAACCAAAACCGAAACCGAAACTGTAGCCGAAACTTAGATAGAAACCGCTCTGATTCATACAAAGCGCCGGCTTATTCCGTCTGCAACTGCCTGGGAAATCCCATCCCGTCAAATCAGCGCAGTCAGGCACGTTTCCACGGGCCATTAGCCATCTCCACTTGCCACCCAGAATTTCATAAGCGAATGGCTTCCGCGCTCCGCACACAACTGAGCCAATTTCGAGAGAGCCTGGCCCCAAAAACGTTTGGCTGTTTGTTTAAATTTGCGGCGCTTTTCGGGCGCGATCATTCGAGCATTTATGTTTGTGTATTTTATGTCTTCCACACGTGCCCAAGTGGCGGGGCAATAATGAAAAACTAGTAGTAATATTGTGGTAATATCATTTCGCAATTTAGATTTGCCCACAGACACGAGTCCTCGAACAACAATAGAAGCCAACCGAAAAACTAATTTCATATATTGTATGTCCGTGTGAACACCGCCGAGTGTGGCCCACGTGTGTGTGTGTGGGGGTGTGTGTGGCTGTGTGTGGGTGTGTTAATTTCGGTCAGCAATGGAAAATTGCAAATGAAATTATTGCGCACACAGCGAGGACCCAGGACAGACTCCAGGCTCCAGGCTCCAGGCTCAGCTCAGCACAAAAATATTAAAATAAATATTAGTCCTGAAATCTTACAATTTTCCACAGCATTAAATTTCACTTAGCATACAGAAGGTATAAGTGGAGAAGTGTGGAGGGGGGGCAAAGGAAAAAGGACGAGCGGAAAGTAGTTTTTTCCCTCGCGAAGTGCAGCTCGTTAAGCGTCTGAATCTCGACTCGCCTCTGACTGACTGACTAGATAGTGTGCCGGAATGGAGGATCCAGGGTGCGGATCCGGGCTCCGGGCGGGAGATGGGTTCACAGAGCAGCGGTGAGCCTGGGAGCTTCGCAAATTTAAGGACACCAAATTTACCTAGCAATATCCTTAGCTAGTTAAATATATTGCTCGCTGTAGGGGAGCCATTTTTCCAGTTAGTTACTTAGGTGCTCTGAAAAATAGTTGGTGGAAACTTAGGAGACTTAAAACCATTTAAAAAGTGGCTCTAGATGTCTCCTCAATAATTTTGTATGTACGTGGCCTGGTATTTTCTGAAAACTATTACAGTATAGCCACCTTCAGCTGTCTGTTAGGCAAAGAATTACAGAAAAGCTGCGGAACCTGAGCCGTCGAAGGGTATTGCAACCCTCCTCATCTCCCCATCTTGGCCAACTAAAATAAGTGGCTTAGCCGGATCATCGCCGAAGTGCATGACAGTTTGTGGGGCCTTGAGTGCTCGGTGTGCCAGCACCACCAAGCCACCAAGCCACCAAAGTTGTGAGGGCAAATTTACCTTTGTGTTAATTCTAGCCGCGCCTTTGGGCCAATGTTTGTCTTTATCGTCTTGCTCGCGCTTCCACCTGCAAATGGAGGACAGAACAAACAGGCATCAAATATTTGCCATATTAGCTTTCCACTTGCCAACTAAAAAGGAGAGCAGCTTGAGGACGAACTCATTTGGGAGCCGCCCATTAAGCGCATTTTAAATGGTATTTCCATATTCTATTTGCTGGCGTTTTATTTGCCCAGCATTCGGAATGGAGGCGGAGGCGGAGTCAGAGCTACGAGTGCTTTTCGCAAAACTTTCCTCAGATGAGCCGCCGACCAGGAATATAATTATTCTCCTGCCCTCGCCCTCGTCCTGGCCCTGGCCCTGCTCCTGGTCCTGGCCCTGGCCCTACATAAAAACAGTAGCAACAAAAAGCGTAAACAAATTTTTGGCGCTGTCGAAAAGTCCCCGGGGATGAAGTCATTTCAAGACGTTTGCTTTATCTTGTTTGGGCCCAGTAAGGCCGAAGTTTGAGGGTATACTGGACTCACTGTTAAAGGATATCGTAAATAATATATATGTTCTACCCTGGACTTATTTTGGGAACCAAGAAACTAATCAATATATATACAGAATCGATATGGTTACCAGGACTTATTGAGTTTACTAACTGAGCAGTTTTATTATGAAAGTTAAGAACTATTTACTATTTCTTAGGGTATTGCTGGTCGAAACACTCCTACTTCTTGCTTCTCCTTGTCTCCTTTCATCGGGCAGGTGCTTTCGTCCTTGCAACATACTTAAACGAGGACAGACACATACACTCGCACAGCTGTACAAGGGACACTCAAATATCTGTATCTGCCGTTGTGTCTGGTGGTTTGCTTATTTGGTTGTTTGGCTTGTTGCAGCTGAAAGATAACAGGGTCTTATAAGACAGGCGCCGAGGGATGGGCCACAGACAGCCCCACCTGGGAGCGCAGGACAATACAGATCCTATCGCCGGCTCAGGAGTCGGGCGGAGGTGGGGACCGAAAAGCTAGGAAAGTTCATTGGGTGACGATGACAGCAAATTGCATTAAATGAACTAGAAGAATGTCTCAAGGCAAGACTGATTGGAGACCTGCCGAGCCATTCAAATGTAAAGCAGTAAGTAAGTGAGCAGAAGCGGCTCCTGGCTCCTGGCTCCTGGCTCCGACTCCTGGGACATGGCAGCTCTGTCAGGGCTGCCAGAATTTACATCTTCTCTGGTGGCCCAATGCTTAGGTTCTAGATTGAATTAATTACAACTTTCTGTAACACGCCGGCGTATTAATACTTTAAAGAAATGTAGTTCTAGCAAAGGTACTGAACTCTTACAAAATCTTTGGAACACTTCCAGCCACTTTTCAAGGAAACGTGCCAAAAACCGGCGTTCTGAATAATCATCTAAGATAGCAGATGGCATCGGTTTAATGAGCCCGTTGCAGCGATATTTCCGGGAAAAGAGCTTGGCTTGATAAGCGCTTTCACCAGACAACCACAATGTTTCTCTGCCAACTAAGCAAGTGTGGGCCAAGTTAATTGCCACTCACAGCTGGTCTGTGGCTCACACATCTCTCCTGGAATTCGCAGTATAAGTGGAGGCCTGAGAGGGTGAGACTGAGCCTGAAACTGAGTACAAGCTGAGTACAAACTGAGTACAAACTGAGTACAAACTGAGTACAAGCTGAGTACAAACTGAGTACAAACTGAGTACAAACTGAGTACAAACTGAGTACAAACTGAGTACAAACTGAGTACAAGCTGAGTACAAACTGAGTACAAACTGAGTACATACTGAGCCTGAAACTGAGTACATACTGATCCTGAACCTGAGTATACTGATCCTGAAACTGAGTTCATACTGAGCCTGAAACTGAGTACATACTGATCCTGAAACTGAGTACATACTGAGCCTGAGACTGAGTATACTTAGACTGAAACTGGGTACATACTGATCTTGAAACTGAATACATACTGAGCCTGAGACTGAGTACATACTGACCCTGAAACTGAGTACATACTGATCCTGAAACTAAGTACATACTGAGCCTGAAACTGAGTACATACTGATCTTGAAACTGAGTACCCACTGAGCTTGAAACTGAGTACATACTGAGCCTGAAACTGAGTACAAACTGATCCTGCAACTGAGTACAAACTGAGTACAAACTAATTACGTACTTATCCTGAAACTGAGTACATAATGTGCCTGAAACTGAGTACATACTGAGCCTGAAACTGAGTACAAACTGATCCTGCAACTGAGTACAAACTGAGTACAAACTGATTACGTACTTATCCTGAAACTGAGTACATAATGTGCCTGAAACTGAGTACATACTGAGCCTGAAACTGAGTACAAACTGAACCTGATACTGAGTACATACTGACCCTGAAACTGAGTACATACTGAGCCTGAAACTGAGACTCAGACTGAGACTGCGACTGAGTGCCCATCCTTGCATTTGATTTAGAAATTTCCCAGTAATCTAGCTGTTTAATGTCTCCTCTAGGCCAAGTTTTGCGGCGAGCCACTTGACTAACTTGTCCCTTTCAGGCTGGCGCTCCCAGGACCTGAAGGCTGTGGTCAGGAGCAGCTCGAGTGGAGATGTCATAAGTAGGGAGCCATAAATTGACGCAGCAGCTCCCTCCCTGGGTCGAGGTCGGGCTCTGTGTCTCAAATGTGGTTGGTGGCTGGTGACGGGTCGTCGTGCCTGGCTGATTAAATTTAAAGACAATTTTCCGATTGAGCGGACCCAAAACAATTATCCTTTTTAATTCGGAAGGGAAATCGTGGCTTGGCAAGTGGGAAACTTGATACACCAATTGTCATTGCTTTGTGCGCTGCAGCACTGGCAAGACTCGCCCCAAATTCATTTGCAATTAAACGCATAAACATTTTAATTATGCCAAAGCCTCGCCTGGGAAACTTTCACCCTCCCCGCTCCCCACTCCCCGCTCCCCGCTCCCCACTCCCCGCTCTCCACTCCCCACTCCCCACTCGACTGCGCTCCAGCGCTCTTTGTTTGCCAAGTTTTTGGCGCACATGCATAATGAAAACTTTCGCCGCCATTGTGAGTGCAAGGCAAAAGTCGACTGAGCAAAAGTCTGGCTATCAATTTGTTTGTTTGGCCTTCTCCCGGAGCTCGGAGGGAGTGTGTAGGTGAGCATATATGTCCAGGCACACTCACACATATATGTGTTTAAAGTTCATTTAATCCTGAAAAAAGGAGCAACTTTTCCAGTTGGAGTCTGATTAGGAACTTGGTATGCTTGACTTAATAACACTCGACCTTTGGAATGTTAACAGAACTTGCTACTACTATATTTTGCAATTTCTTAACTTAATTTTAATGGATTAAAAATATTGTTTAATTTCCAAATAACCTGAAATCAAGAGCCGAAATGGAACGGAAACCCGCAGGACTCAGAACCACCGCAAGGTGGTCTTTCTCTAATTAGCTAAGCAAAGTTTCTGGCTAAATTATCGGAGTTTTCAGTCATTAAAAGGCGGCCTTAAAAATCGAAAAATCGAAGGGCATGGGCAGGAGAAAATATGCAATAAATAAAAATCAGATTGGGAACCAGATATAATTGAGAAACTTTTCCCCGGCGAGGCATTCATCACTGACAAGTTCGATGGAAAAGGGAGCGGCGGCAAGCTGCTGCCTTCAATCGATGACAATGAGCAGCGAAATTGAATTGAAAATTAATGTGGAAATTAAAATGAAAAGTGTCGAGCGGGGCGGGGCGGGGCGGATGCAGGCTTTGACACATTTCCATTGAGCCAGCGCCATCAATGGGGGACGCACTTGTGAGGGTATGTATTTTCTCAGGCAATCAAACAGAAAAGCCCCGGTTCGGGCCCTTTGATATACGGAGATGGGGCTCGAACTGCCCCCAGTTATTAGCTGACACCGAGCAGACAATTGGCCATCATTTGTGGGTGTTTTCCGAGACCGCCGGACCTTGGCAATAAAATGAAAAGTCGCAACCACCGAAGGCTGCCCCTAAAAAGAAGCCGTGCTATTTATGGTCGTGTGCTCCACACACCCGGCTAAAAGTTAAATTTATTGCCCCCAACCTCCATCCTTTTTCGAGGCCCGGCATATATATATATATATATAAATTCGCTTTTTATTTTCTGTGTTTGCCTGGCGCTTTTGTTTTCGCCTCGTTTCCTTCTTTGATTTCGCCTCTGTTTTTCCACTCCGC
This sequence comes from Drosophila pectinifera, assembly GCA_008042775.1. Lineage (NCBI taxonomy): Eukaryota > Metazoa > Arthropoda > Insecta > Diptera > Drosophilidae > Drosophila > Drosophila pectinifera. The sequence goes on from VNKC01003167.1 coordinate 42,138, forward strand.
TCCAGATTTCATCCTCTTTCAGAGCTCCTTCAGGCCCCTTTCAGCTCCTTTCGGCCGCTCCATCTGCCACTGCATTTATTTCACTTGATTTTCAAACAAAATTTATAAGTTGCGCGGCGCGCCGTTTATTTTGTTTTAATAGCAAAGCAATTTCAAAAATAAAGACATTACCCAGTGGAACGTGAGTGTGGGCCATTGTGTCCTTTGTGTGTCTCTGTATCTGTGTGTCTGAGTGCCTGTGTGTGTGTGTGGAGGATTGCCAAGGCCTGAAAGCATGCTGCAGCATTTGGCCAGGTTAGTTCGAGGGGAGGTACTCCTTCCAGGCCCAGGAAAGTTGGGCTAAGAAGGAGAAGGAGCATTGCAGAGAGCTGCAAGGCGACCCCGTTCTCAGGGCGAATACGAAAATATTGATATAAGAACCCTTAAAATAGATTACAATAATTGAAGAGCGCTTTCCTGCTTTCCTGGGGACTGCTGACCCCGTGACCCCCCGTGACTTTAAGGCTGCGAGGAGCGCGGAGGAGGACTACCCGTAATTGCCATTTTACGAGAGTCGCACTTAAATACAGTTGGCAATTGTTCTCCCACTAGAGACTCCGGCCTGGTCGATTATGTGGAGCATAATGGGGGGACTCCTTTCTTCGAGGCTCCTTTGAGGGCTCCAAAGGACGTCGGGGTAGTGTGACCAGCTGTTGTCTTCGTTACTCGGATAACAATCACAAATGGCTTGTTACAATAACTACGGGCTGTCAAGGGGGGTGTGGCCCGGACCTTATCAGTGACGGCAAAGTCAATTTGGGGCCAACACATGTCCGGGTTCGCACGAGTCGATATTAATAAACACTTAAGCTGGGCGTGTGGCAAGGGAACAGGTCCTGCCACCGCAGAACAATGTCCCCGAATCGAGATCCAGGATGCCACATGTGACGGGAAATGAATGGCATCGTTTGCGAGTGAAAGGCGACGCGGCGACCAGGACTCCTTGACACGGCCAAGGAGCTGCCCCTGTGCCAGATATTAAATTCGCCTTCCAGACGGCTGCCAAATAATGCGTATTTCATTAGAAGCCAAACAAAAATGGCGACAAACAGCACAAAGCAAATTTCGCCGGATCCTTCGCCTTCGCCGAGTAGGTGCGGCACTCCTGCGACAAGAGACTATTTTTCACTCAGCCTAATGAGATGTTCTTATGGCCCATTCATCTTCATCCATCTTCCGCCCGGGGGGCACGGACTCGGAGCATTCTTTTATGAATTATTGCAGATGATGTTCGACAATAGTAATCAAATTGAAATGACAATTCTCATTCGCAGAGTTCATCAAATCGGTGCTTACATCACCGCCACTGCGGCTCAAGGACATTCCCTGCTCTACCACTAGGGTCCACCTCCTCCTTGCTAATATGGCAAGGATACCTCTTAAAAGGATGCCCAGTTTTTCCTTAATTTTAAGTATATATTTTGAGTAAACAACTTCAGAATGGGAATATCAAAGCGGTTGCCAGAACACTTCTTCTGGAAATGGTAGCTAATTTAAGTACAAATTGTTATAGTTAAAATGAAACTGATTTATATGACAATTATAATTATTTTATTCTGAAAGCCAATAAGTTAAAGTGAAATATTTGCTATATATTGTTAGCAGATATGTATATTGTTAGCAGATCTATATATATTGTTAGCAAATATGTATATTTTTAGCAGATATGTATATTAAGTACTAGTGTATTAGCAGTGAGAATAAGCATTTGGGTAAAGTGAGACTGTTGGCATTTATGTTCCATTTCCCAATAATTCCAATAATATGTGAAACGATCAAATAGGTTAAGATTTAATAGGTTAAGACCATCCTGGTCACACTTTAAGATCAGTGAAAGGAGTGAAAGCACATTGTTATAAAATCTTAAGAATTAATATGGAAAATAAAAGTGAATCTATCTATAAAACGGGTAAAAAATATAAATTCTTTCAAGCGTGCTTGCTACATTTTCTCTAAATAACAATTGCCATGACTTAAGATGTACAAGCTGCAATACATTTCCCTAAAGTTATTTATTTAAGGAAGGGGCTACTCCTAGTTGATTAAAAAGAGACTGGCAAAGGGGAAAATAAAACGCTGAAAAATGGAGCTTCCAGCGAAAGCTGCTTGCTACTGTCCCAGTGTTCTATGCTTGTCATCAATATACAGATCAAGGAGAGCCAGCTACGCCCAATTAGACTTGGCTTTGTGGGGACTCAATGGTAACTGAAGCTGCTCCGGTCGCATATCGTTGCGTTTCGGTCGCTCTGCATCCCAGCCCCTGGCCTGGAACTCCTCCTCCTCCGTGGAGCTCTTCCAATTTAGCCGGAATGTCGCCTCGACTCCAGCCATCCATTGTTCCCTCGGCAGCTCGCCGTTTTTCAGACAGGACTTGGCCAGGACGCTGATCATATTGGGGCTGTGGATACCATTTGTTCGCATATCGTCAGTGGTGTGTGTGCAGTGTGTGTGCGGTGTGTGTGCGGTGTGTGTGTGTGTGTGTGGTAAGGGTGAAAAATTAATTATACACGCATGCATAGACAAAGAACAAAGCGGCAGGGCAGGCGTCGGGATGGGGGTCACCTCATAATAATCACTGGTGGCATGTGCTAATACGATAATGGTCGACCAGTTGGCGGGCTCCGCTCCCCGCAGCCCAACACCCCGGAGCCAGTGCTGGCATTGGCCAACTAAAACAACAAAACGGATCCAAAGGACACAAGAATAAGCATACAAAATTCCCCGAGGGGTGTTTATCTGGAAATTAATGTGTTATTGCATGTTAATTAATTATGGAATTGAAAGTTTCACGAATAGTTTCTACAAGAAAACCCTCCTGTACTGGAAATATGGAGGTTATGAAAGTAAAAGTATTCCCGAGAGAGACAGCCTGCCAGCACTGGTGCCAGCACTTTCAAGCTGGGCTTGTGCACACCGAGTAATCGTGGTGTAAAAATGGCTATCAGATTCGTGCTGGGTATAAGAAAGTGCTTCCGGCCATCCAGAGAGCCCAGAAAATGCGGCATCTAAAAATCAGTTGGACTGGAAATCACCAGGAATCTGAAATCTTTTGAAGAGGCTAACGAAACTGCATTAAATTATATGTGGTATATGGGGGTGGCCCCAGCAAACGCCTGTCGGGCAGAGGCTACACTTTTTTAGAGCCCCGGGTATCGCATAGTCGAGCTCCTTGCTCCTTGTAGCTGCTGCTCCGTTTTTGCTTTCCTTTTTCCTATCTGTTTTATTACCTTTTTGCTATTTATTTATTACCACAACGAGCACACACACACACACACCTCTGGCATGCGCACATGCTACGTCCCAGATATTTCGCACTTCCGGCACGCCCACCTCAAGCCTCGCCTGTTGGTGTTGCCTCGCTGAGACCCCATAAACAAATATATTAAATTTTAATGCTTAATTTATGTCCAGATTAATTTCATACAATTTTCGAGGTCGAGATTAGTTGGCCCACGGAGCGTTAGTTCCGAGATTCCGATAAGTCAGAGGCGGAGGGCGTGGCGTTGCCTGTTAAACGCTTATTAAATTCACTTTGTATGAATTTGGCATTTAATGTGCCACAACAAGGCGTCCTTTTTATATATATTGGGTCTGCTAAGGGATATTTGAATAGGTTATTCCCTAGCTAATCCATTAAGCCTTCGTGCAAAGGGAGAAGAACTGGAACTCTTAATAGTTTCAATATTTTCAGCCACTTCTCCCTAGAGACAATAAGGAGAAAAGGTATTCAGACTCGGCATTTAAATTTCTTGGGCAGCACAGAGTGAAGTTATTAGGAAGATCATTATACAATAATTTTAAAGCCATTTAATAGAAAGGAAGTGTCCTAGGAAGGCTCGACACCATGAGCTAAAGGTTACATACTTCCAAGTAGCCCAATGTTTTGCAGTTTTGTATACTTAATAGAATCCTTTTAGGCTTTACAGATCACCACCTTATTTCTCAAGACCAGCAGTTACCCTGTGTAATTTATTATTGAGACTGGTACAAGTTATTTTGTGGTCTTTGCAACTTCTCTGACAATTTGGTGGACGAAAATCGTACAAATATATGAAAAATTTGAAAAGCTAAGTGTCTGAATTGTGGCTGAATTTGGGGCTTAGAGTGTTGATCTTTGGCACGGCTAGCCCTGGTTATCCTCCTACTCCAGGGATGACAGGACATCGTCGAGTGTCATGTGATCGTCCTCGCTGTCGCCGTGGTCGTGGTCCTGGTCGTCTTCGTCGTCGTCGTCGCCGTCTTCGTCGTCCCCGTCGGCGTCGTCATTATCCATAATCTCTGCAGCATCCCCTGGCAGGACTCTCTCTTGAGCTTCCTCGTTTCCTGTTCCGGTTACGATTCCGGCTCCGGGCTCGTCTCCCATGTCGAAGTCGTCGAGGGAGTCGTCGGTGCCCACGCCCACAATGGTCTGGTCCATGTCCGAGCCATCGGACGGCACCGTGGTCTTCTCGGAATCGCCGCTGTCATCCCCGCCGCCGTCATCCAGGGATCCTGCGCCGAGCGATCGCTCGTCTGGGGAACCCGGGTCACTGCCCGGGTCACTGGCCGGGTCACTGCCCTCGGCTCCGGTCCCGCCCAAGCTGCCGGCATCGCCGGCTCCCTCGTAGAGCTGCTGCTGCTGGGCACGCTTGTTGCGGGCACGGAGGCGGTTGCGCGGCTTCTTAGGCTTCTTGGCCAGCTTCTTCTCGGGCAACGAGGCCGGCACGGGCGGGGGTTTGGCCTGGCCCGGCAGATCCTTGGAGGCGGCACTCGGGACCCGCGTGGCCACGCCGCTGACCACGAGCAGGTTGCTGCCCGAGGAGCCCTGGACCTTGGGCATGGGCACCACGATCTCGCTCTTGTCGCGCATCAGCAGCGTCATCTGCTCGATGCCCGGCATCTGGAAGAGGGAGAGCTTGGTGAGCGTGGTCTGGAGCCGCTTCTCCTCGAGGGCCGTCGAGGTGGGGGCCCGCTTGTGCTTGCGCCGCACCGAGCCCTTGCCCCCGATGCGCACCGCATCCTCGATCTTCTTGAACTTGGCCTGGTCCATAGCTCAACTGCTGCTGCTGCTGCTGCTGGAGCCGAAAAATAATAAAATACAATTTTTCCGTTTCGTATTTGCTGTGGAAGCGTTCCGGCTTGACTTGTGCAAATCGCTTCGAGACGAATGGGCAACTGAGCGGACTGAGTGACTGAGATCTCTGGGAAGGGGTGCCCAGGCAAGGGGAGTCCGAAGGCAAACGCACAGCCTTCTATATGTCCTAGACGAGCTATGAGGCTTTCTCAATCGAAAGGAGTTGAGGTTTCTGAAAGAGAGCTCGAAATAAGCCCTCTTTTTGGCTTATACAGGTCGGAGTAGGGATAGTTTAAGGATAACCCAGGCACAAGGACACGTCATAGGCAAGAGGCCTCCTTGCAATAAGCGTTTCATTTGACTTTATTTACTTCAATGCGGCCTCCCACCTGCCACCCACCTGCCAACCCACCTGCCTGTCTTAACTGGGCCCAGAGCGGCCGGCGGCTGTTTGCTTGGCGCAGTGCAATGTTTTTTCGCAGTCACTGTTGCCGGCGGCCCTTTGGCGGCTGCTCACTTTGGGCCAGTGTTTCAGGGGGTCTGGGGGGTATCTCTGCGCGGACAATCTTCTTTGGCACAAAAGCAGCACAGTTGTCAATAGAAAAAAAAAGAGCGGAAAGCGGGGGAAAGCTTTAACTTTGTTGCTGCACTTTTGCCGGCTGGGAAATGAGAAAGTTGGGCACACACACACACACACACACAGAGAGGAATGAGGTCATTGTTATGCCCTGTAAACGGGGAGAGTAAAGTGCTGGCCATAACCGTAAAGCCAGTACGCTTCTCGGCCATTACATGCGGATGAATGGGACACACAACACCTTTATAGATCACTGGAATATCAGGGCATATACACCTTAGTTAGGATACAGACCTGGGCATATGATTGATTTTTAACACACCTCCCAACCCCACAGGGTAGGGCATTCGAAAGTCGTCCTGGCCTCTCCTACAAGCAGTTAGGGAGTGAATGAGAACTGCCGAACATATCCTGACCGCATTACAAACGGCCAGAATGACCAGAAAAAGGTGAAAGTCTGTCCGGGGGCGGGGGCGGTCCTGGAAGCTTAGCCTCAGCACTTTGGTTGGAATATTTTCTGCAATGCTGCACACTTGAGCTGGGGGGGGGGACGGCGCCAGGACTCACCTTCGCCGGCCACGCCCCCGACTTTACAAGGCGACCGCTTCCAGTCTTTGAGTTTTTCCGATGGGCGGCGAGTAGCATTTTGTTAGATCATTTTGGGTTTTTACTTGTTTTGTGATTTATAACCAGTGCCGGGGCGGAGGGTGGCGAAGGGACAGCAGAAAGGACATAGAAGGAGCAGGAGCAGGAGCAGGAGTGGCATAATACACAGTTTGTGTTTTCAATGAGTGTCAGCAAGTGCCTTTGGAGTTATGTCTGTGGGGGGAAACTCGGTGTAAGCCCGGAAAAACTCACAGAGAGCCAGCACGGGGGAGAGGGACTGAGGGGACTGGCGGAGGTGAGCCATGGGGGTGCCAACTGGCGACGGCTACATCCTGATTGTGTTGACCACAGTGCCAAAGTGCCCGGGCATCCTTGGGAGCGGAACTCAATCGCAAATCACAAATTGCAGGGATTCCGAGCCCAGCTCAGTGCCAGCAACGGAATTGGAATTCCAGCTGCACGGAAGTGTGGATAGGAGTCTCATTTAAACATAATTGCCAACTCTCCCAGTGCCCTAAACAGTGATACCCCTCTGAAAGGACATTATCCACTAAAGGACTCATCACAAAAACAGATATTTAAACAAATATCTCGCTTGGGTTTAGGTTTAAAGCTGCCTGATATCGTATTTGGAGAACGTTAATTAGAAAAACAAAATGGACCCATTAGCCGCGCATACCCATCTCCCTGGTTATCCTTTCTGTCTCCTCTCTGCCTGGCAGTGTCCCCTCTACGGCACCAGTGCTGTCAGCAAACAAAGGACCAAACAAATGAACAATTGTCACCTTCAACGTATTCGGTTTGAGTGGGTGGCTTAAAATAACCCCCCCTATGTGAAGTCCAGCTCCTGAGAATGTCTCCGTTCATCTGAAAAATACGCCAAGTGGGCAGATAGTAATAGTCCCAGAAGTCAAGGATATTGGTAAATATTCCCACAAAAATAGGTAAAATATAGGAAACTTAACTATAAATACAAGAACTTCACGTGTTAACAGTATAAACATTATTAAACTGAATTCATTGAGAATTAAACCTCACAGCCTCTAATTTCTGCCAGGTTAAATGTAATAATTGCCAGGATATGAGCCTCTATTAATCATCTACTCCCTTCCAGAGAGAGCCCAACCCTGACTTAAGCTGTAGGCATATAGTCCTTATTTTCCTTGCTTAAACAGCTCAGAGGGAGAGGTCCTGCTCGGACACTTTAAGTTGATTAATTGGAAGTTTTAAGAAAAACAAACCCGCTGCAGACAGGCCTTAAAGCCGGAAGAACATCCAGCTGAACGAGCAGATGCCGTTCAGCCGGGCGAAATTAAATTAAGCAAATGCTTAACAGGCAGCCAGGCCCACATGCACACACACACACACACACACACACACTCTGAGGAGCAGGATCCTGCATCGGCACTCTGGGTGTCTGGGTGTGTGTGTGTGTTTGGGGTGGCAAATGGATTTTGGGTTTTTCCAAGGCTGAGTGAACGTTTTGCTGGCCGTTTTTTCCTGTCACGCGCGCTTTGTTTGCCATTTTGAAAAATGCCCAATGCACACACATGCAGAGCCGGCCAAGACACAGACAGCACACGTCCTGCTCATAACTGGAATTCAGGCCTTAAAGCTCAACGAACGACTCCTGGCCGGACGGAGAGGGCCTACACCGAAACGGATAAGCCAGACAATGTCCGACAAGCCGTCGTGGACACACTGCTGTTCATATTTACGTCACCAGAAATGCTTAACCCGTTTAAGCCATTAAAAGGATTTCACAGGACGCTGGAGCGGAGCCCAAATAGGAAATAGGAAAAGGAAGCGCCCCGGACCTGCCCAGAGCCGGGGTTAATGAACGTGCCTGGCCGAGGACCACCAAAGGACCTGGCAAATCGAAGGAAAGTTTCCCAGAGCCGTGTGGTTATCCAGTTATCGATTTGGCTTTTCAAGATATTGAATTGTACTCCTTGTATCTTAAGGCTCTTCTCTAACTCGAACCAGCTAACAAGTTAAATTCAATGATTTTTGGGCCTCAGACTTGCTAAAGTCTATGCTCCACCTGACTAACCAATCCAATCCATTATAGGCCACCTTGTCAGGAGCCATTATCTGCAGCAACTTTGCCGCAAATTTCATGGATGCAAGTTGCAAAGCATCTAAGGACCTACAACTCCCACTCGTGCTAATTATTATTATTGTATTAATTTTAATGTAATTGTTATTGCGAATACAGGCCTCCCTCTGTAATAAGAACTAATGTAAAGCAGTAATTTAAGGGACTTGGCACATGTAGCCGCCTACTTGTAATAATATTTGAGCACATTCCACATATTTTAAACGTGGCTGGCCAGGGAGCCCCCTCACGGCACAGCCCAGGATGTTGGCAACTATTTTTAGTGGCCAAGTTTCTTAATAAATTTCCAGAGCCGTTCTTTTATGATTATTTGAAAGTGAGCGGGGGTGAGTGCGAGGCGAGGACCAGGACCAGGCCAGGACCAGGGCCAGAAAGGTGGCCAGCATGTTTGTGGGCTTGTGCGTGGCGGAGTGAAAAGTTTACCGATGTGGCCGAGACGGCACCCAGCATGCACTTGGCCCTGGCGCTTGGCGAGTCAAATAAAAATGAAATCGGCATATAAAACACGACAAGTGGGCGCCATTAAGCGGCAGGGGGAATGGGAATGGTCCTGGCCGGGCTTAAAGTGTTCTAAAGAGCTAACTGTGCGTGTTTTGGGGGGGCCGTAAAGTGGAAAGGTTACGGAAAGGCAATCAAACTTCTTGAAAGCGGAAGAAATATAATGAATAAAGGTGGGGAGAAGACTACCTGTTCCTCCCCCAAGTGGCTACTGTTTTTCAGCTCCTGCATTTATTTATTATTGCTTCTGGCCATCACTTTCCCTGAATACATCTTAAAGCCCGGCCTTGGAACTGCAATAATACACAATCTTCGGTGTGCCGAAGTTGGCTCCCTTCTTGTCATTTATTTATTTGTTTATCTATTTCTATTGCTCTTGCTTTTCTGCTTCCTGGGTAAACAGGAGGATGCTCCCCGTCCTGATGGAGATATTTTTCGGTCAATATCAATATGTGGGCGGGCAGCCTCCCAGCCACGAGGAGACCTGCATATTTATCCAGCTTGCCAGCGAAAATATTTTCGCATACAAAAATCCAAACGGTGGGTACTGGGCAGGGGGGAAGGGCTGAACTAAAAGCGCATGAAGCATAAATTTCGCATTAACGTGAAGCGCGAAAAAAAAGGAAAGCGAAGGGATGGCAGGGGGAGGCGAGCGAGCGACACAAAATATGCAATAATAATGCCAAAAATAAATACCAAAAATACACCAGAATACCCACACACCCTACACACACATACACACACTCTCGCACACACACACAACAATATCCACGCGAATAAAAGTAAATAAAGAGAGTGCAGAAGAAAGGAAGGACGGAAATGCAAAGCACAAGCTGGCTAGATTACTCATGCGCCCCGTGTGCTCCGTGGCATAGAGGCAAGAGAATCCTTGCGGCAGAATAAGCAGGGGCTAGCGGGGTTCCGGGGCTTCGGGGTCCCCGAAAGGAGTGATTCAGGTAGAGGCAAAGGATGCGGCCCAGGGACAACAGAGCTTAGCGCCAGTGATGGCAGGCGGGCCACCGAAAAGAAGCCATCACAAAGACTATTTGATAAGGCAGCTCAAAATGGTGACTTACTCTGTTAGGTATATATATAATAAGACATATTTTAGCCAGATAAATTCCCACGCTTAGTGCTTAGTTAGAAATAATATTTAAATTCCAATATATGCCAATTTCCAGACATGTTTTGACTGCTCTAGAGAGCGCCCTCGTCCCTGCCAATGTAGATTCGGCTGCGGCTGCTTTTATTGTCTTACCATCGCTGTTCTTGATAGTTTTTAGAGCGCACCACACCCACACACAGGCCACGTGTGCACAAGTGTGCATGTGTGTGTGTGTGTGTGTGCAGGACTCCTCTCTGTCCTGCGCTTGGGCAAATCCTTGCCGCTTGTTGACGTTGCCACAGTTGCTGACACTGGAGCTTCAGGTGGAGCTGGCTCAGAACTCCTTTCCCCGCCAAAGGATGCTTTTGCTCCTGCTCCTGTGCCTGGTGAGGCCTGTGCCTTGCCCAGTGCTAACCACGTTTGACAAACAACAACAGGGCCGCCTTTATAAGCAGCCTGCGGGACTGCGGGGAGAGGAAAAATACTGATACGCTTATGCTTAAGTTGGCAAATAACACACTTTTTATATGCTGATATCATTATAAATGTGCTGCAAGTAATACACTCAAAGCGGTGCCGGGCAGACATCTGCAAAACATTATTCTGGTCCTGTGACAGCGGCGGCAGGATGCTCTCTCCCCTAGACTTTGTGACTTAGGCCAGGTGTGTGTGTGATTGTGTGTGTGTGTGGGCCAAGACAAACTTCAAACAGGCCAAAGACAACGAAGCAGGAGGGGGCAAAGGTCCTGGCCATATTGTATCGCCTCTTTCTGCATCGTTACCTAAAAGGGACTTAAAAGGCCATAAATAATTCCAGAGCAAAATGCAGGCCATTTAATTGGGCCATAATCTAGGAGTTCTCGGCCAACTCAGACATCCGATAAGCTCTGGCTAACTCATGCTAATATTGGTTAAGTGATTCAAATAGGTGATTGCAGCCTCCTGTTAAGCCTTCTAAGCCTGCCAAGGACTCGCGGCCAATGGAGAGCTGGTAGTATATTGTATTCCATTGCTGAGAGTATGCTCCATTTTATTTGGCCCTAATTTTTCTCATTTTCAAGCGTTTTGTTCGTGTTTATGGCCCTGGTTCTGGCCCTGTCCCTGTCCCTGTCCCTGTCCCTGCCTATGCTCCACTCGCTGAGTCGTTATTTGCCAAATGGCATGTGGCATATGACACATGCCACATCTAGCTGCTTAATGCACTCGCCAGCAACTAAATGCGGCATGTGGCATGCGTAATGAGTGCTATCTGTGGTGCCGTATCCCCCTCGTATACCCCTCGTATCTGCCTCGTGTGCGGCTGGAAATATTGCCTACTTTTTGGGTCGACTTTCGTTGTGGTTGTGCGAGGACAACTTTAATCACTTTGCCGTCTGATTTGTGGTTCCGGCATTGTCACTTATAACACTTGAAACACTGCATATTGTCGCCCGGCCACAGGTCACAAATAAGCACAGGGTCCTCTGCGGGTTAATGCCCCGCTTCAGTCCCCTCTGGCCCCGCAAAAATGCAAATGTAAATTGTAAGTGGAGCCCACTCCCTGTGTCTCTGGACGGGCGCATTACATGTGCCTGTTAAGTAGTTAACGCTGTTGCTGTTGTTGCCCACATTCTGGCTTCTCATGCGTTCATTGGCAGCAGCAGGAGCAGGAGCAGGAGCAGGAGCGGCAGCAGGAGCAGGAGCAGAAAGGACCAAGAGCCAAGAAGCAGCCAAGCTGGCAACCGAGCCACCGACAAACAGCAGTTCTGCATTAGTATGCGACCCGTTCCGGCCTTGTCGCCATTTGGCTTTGCATTTGGCTTCGCCCCTGCGAAGTCCTTGCTGCGAGTGCACTGCCATTGTTGTCCTGGCTGTGTGTGTGTGTGTGTGCCAGACATTTTTGTTAATTTAATAGCAACGCATGGCGACCCCAATTGAGACTGCGGCAAAACCAGCAGAAAAAGCTAAACGGCATCCCATCCATATTTAATTAGGAGTGCTAAGGAATTCAGCACAAGTATTTGCCTATCCAAAGTCACGAATTGAGACTCCGATGTTACAGATTTGCATTCCTTTGGGCAGATATACCTGGAATATTAATTGGAACTCCAAGTTCCTGTCTCTCTCCTAGTTGGATATTTTCATGTAGCCCAGCTCTCAAGGCCTCGCCCTGCAAGTTAATAATGTATTTGGCCAGAACACAGACACATTAGGCCCGGGCCTTCACGACCCAAGACCCTCAAAGAGCCCGCCCCCCGGGGCCCCCTTTGCATATGGTTTTTGGGGAAAAAACAGAGAGCCTGAAACCGGCGCGTCCTTCTTGTTGCTATTAAAACGCAATTTTAATTTTGCGCCAACATTAGGCACACATCAGGCCGGCCCGGGAGTGTGTCTTAGGCGGCCTTGACTCTTTTTGTTGTGCAGCAGCCTGTGTGCCGTGTTTGGGGCGGAAAAAAGGGGCAAAATATGCGGCATTTCAAAAATCTTACGCCATCCGAAACTCACAGAAAACAAGAGCGGAAAAAACAAAAAACGAGACGAAAGGATAACCAAGTTGGTAAATTACAACCAAAGGGACGAGCTGTGCGGGCTAAGAAATATTTTAATCGGAAATTTTGACGCCAGCCGGGGAAATAAGACACAAGGCATAAAAAAGAACAAAGAAAATGAAGGGGAAACCGAGAACATGAACATTAATTAGGGCACATAACCTGGTTGTGACTCGAAAGGAGTGCTGTGGACAAAGGACTCGCCGAGGGAAGGACGAGACGTTTCGGGAATGAAATGTGACAGCTCCATCATTATCATCGTCGGCGGAAGACCGAGGTTAATTACATAATAACCTTTGAAATGTAATTAAGCGCAGACACTTCGCCGAGCTTGTGTGTATATGGGTGTGTTTAGCACACACCACACACCACACACCATACACCACGAAAAGCGCAAAAGCCCAGCCACATGAATATTGCAGCGACTTACACGGCCTACTGGCACTGTATCGGTGACGGGCATTGTCATAAGAGCTCATGTCGCAGCGCCCATGGGCGGAGCTGCGTCCTTGGCAGACGACCCTGAGAGCCCCCCAGTCCCAGCCCCCAGCCCAGCCTCCCTCCCAGCCGCCATCACAGCCCCCAGAAGTGCCCAGAGAGTAGCGTTTCCTTCGAGTTAATGACGGAAATTGATGAGCTGGGACTAATTTGGTTAGTCTGCCGGCGGTTTTAGTTGCCTCAATGAATACCATGCAAATGCGATTCCCAATTCACTCGCGAAATATCCCATTTCGCGCCATTTCGCTGAGCACCATATCCGAGTCCTTGTGGCCTATAATCTGCAGATATAATGCGACGCCCTGCCAACGCAATTTGCCTATCCAAAGGAATACAGCTTGGGGCAGGCTTTAATGAGAGTCCTTACCCCTCCTAAGATCTTGAACAGAACTCATCTTCGAACTTCAGAGGATTCAAGGTATAAACATACCTAAGAGCCTGTTAGTTATTCTTCCCTTTCAACCACTCAGCATACAATGCAGGAGAAGCATTCAGCCAGACTTTGAAAGCAGTTGCAAATCAGGGGAAAGAAAGCCCCCCGTGATGCAGAAACCAACAATGAGTCCTCAGGAGTAGTTGCAGAGCTCTGTTCAACAGAAGACATGTGTAATATGTCAAGGATGCAATCCAGCCACTAGAAAATCGAGGGAAACAGCTTGGCAGACTTTCAAAATCACCACCGCTGGTGAGGAGCCCTCTCCTAGACACCCACTCTCTGTGGAACCCTGGGATTCTTGTATATGAAATATATTTATATGATCAGGAAAGTAACCACAGATATTCCCATCAATTAACCATCAAGCAGCATCGAGGAAACATAAAGTTAGAGCCAATTATGAAACCCATCCTTACTCATCCCAATTTTATAGTTTCCTGGACCCCAACTACTTCCCTAACACTCTCCCAACTGGGAGCTTACTTAATCAGTTACTTCCACCGGCGGATTCAGGTTAAGTCGCTTGCCCCGGGTGGCTAGAACATCCGCATCCTGGCCGCTTTATCCCGCAACCGCAACTACTGGCCCTGCACATCGCTCATACGCCGTGGTGGCATGCATCCGCAATTGACCTGCAAGTTACCAGCCTAATGTTTAATTAAACAGCTCGCCGTCTGAATAACGAGTCGCTGGCTGGTTGACTTCCTCGCCGACAACACGGAAGCGGAAGTGGAAGTGGGTGAAAAGGACGAGGGACTGAGTCTGCACAAGGATTCCCCGTATCTTTTGCCAGCTTGTTTGTTGATTTTGTTGTTGTCAGCACGTTTGTCGAGCACTGCGCCCGCGTTGTCACGGCGGCTGCACTTATCAGCAGAAGGTGCTGCGCCGACAGCAGCAGCTACTGCGACAGCAGCAGCCACTGCGACAGCAGCAGCCACTGCGACAGCGCAAATATGGCGGAAGGAAGCAGATTAACACGGCAGCCAGATACCTATAACTACAGCAGCGGCACCAGTGAAACCAAACAAAAACAATCGATGACAGCACCGACTCCAGCCCCCAGCCCGAGGCAGCCTTCAAGGTGGGTGAACAGGAATATATATATATATATCACACCGCGACACAGGCTATAACTAACCTAATGCTAATAACAATATTAAATGGATATTGGGAGAGGAAAGTGTGATATCAAACTGATCTTAGAAGTAAATAATACATCGTATACATGTTTCTATTATTGTGTTATTTAGGGAGCATATTATATGCTTATTGTTATTATTAATCCGAATTGCTTTTCCTTTTCTGCCAGTGTTCAGTCTCGCGTCTGCTGCTCATTCCATATTCCCCTTTATATCGTCCTTTTCGTCCTCGTTCTCGCGCTCTGCTACCTAGCATTGTATTTTTTGTCATTGATTTCAGTTTATCTCCTCCGCCTCCGCCTCCGCCTCCGAATAGTGTCAGTGTGTGTGTTGCGTGACGGCTGTGTGTGTGCCCCTGCGGTGGTGTGCGGTTGCGTGGGCTGCGCACACTTTAAACTGTTACGCACACCATTGTGGAAGACCGACTTTGGGGGGAGTGGGAAGTATCCTTGCCTTTCATTTAATTGCTGCCCGCCCGCGATTTAATTCGAACTCATTTCCAATCACGCACACGCCACGGCCAAGAGGGGTTGCCAGGCTCTTCGGTGGGGGTGGTGGTGGTGGGGGTTGTCAGGGCCTGTCGCCACATGCAACTGAAACTGGGCTACGAATTCCCAGGAAAGTCCCCCAAAAATAAAGGGGAAACCACCGACAATGTGCTCCTGCCACAGAGCCCTTTTGCCAGGTAATGTATGGCGGCATTCCCTTAATTTTTATATATTTATTATATTATATATTCCATATTATACATTATAATTTCCTGCATATATATATTATATATCCTGCATATTTATAGAAAGAGATATTACTGATTTGCAGGACAAACTAAATATAATCACAAGGATCTGGTCAGAGATATACTTTGTCACAGAGCCCTTTTGCCAGGTAATGTATGGCGGCATTCCTTTAAACTTATATATTTATTATATATTTATTATATATTTATTATATTTTATATTCCATATTATACTTTATAATTTCCTGCATATATATATTATTTATCCTTACTGACTTGCAGAACAAACTAAATCTAATCACAAGGATGTAGTCAGAGATATACTTTGCCGCAGAGCCCTTTTGCCAGGTAAGGTATTGCGGCTTTCCCTTAAACTTTACATATATTCTGTATTCTATGTTATATATTACAATCTATATATTATATTTATTATATATATATTAGGGTATCTTGCATATTTATAGACAGAGTTCTTAAAAACTTGGAACAAACTAAACTTAACAAAATCTAGGCCAAAGACACACAAGGATCTGGTCAGCTTAGATCTTCTATGACTACGTCTATAAAGGTATATAGTTGATTCTTTTTTTTATCAAGTGTATAAGTAATAGTAGTGTTATTTGAGCTAGCTCTTAAACTGCTTTAATTTGTATAAAATATGGGCCATACTTAATCAGATGTTCTACAACTTCTGATCAACTGGGTTATACCTTTTCTCTAAAGGACCTCGAAAGGTCTTCATCTGTCCCCAAGTTAATTTATCCTCCCATAGATACTGTCGTTCCATCAGAGTATCGGTTGACCTTGTTGGGCACTTGGCCGGGACTTAATTGGTAGAGAATCCAGGGGAATCGTGGCAGCTGGGACTGGGACTGGCGCTGGGGCGTGGAATGCACATTAGTTTGGCCTGACAACATCATTAATCCGCGACTCCGTTAAGCCAGCAGGAACGCACACACAAAAACTACAATAAATAAACGCAGGCGAAAGCCAGTTTTCAACGTGGCCAAAAGCGAATCCGAATCCGAATCCGAATGCGAATGCGAGTATGTGACACTCTGATTCAGATCCCGATTCCGAGCCCCGTGTCCACTCCGATTCAGATTCCCAGTGGGCTTGCTCCGCTGCCCGCTGAACATGCAAATCAAATTGAAAATTGGCCCAGCATTGGATGGGCATCATTATTTTGCATTAAATTTCCAGCAGTTGCGCGAGTGCGTGTGCGTGCCGGCCTGGCCGGCAATAATTCGCGAAAATAGCCAGCTACAAATCCCATTAAATGGACAGAAAGCGAAAAAATAATGCACAAAGCGAAAGCGAATCTGTGCCGGGAATCAATGTAATGAACGGCCACCGCAGAGTGAAAACAAATCGCACACATCGGGCACACAGCGAATAAAAGGGGGGCACTTGGCCGTAATTTCCACAGAGCGGATATTAAATAATAAACCTAATGCCGACGACTGCCAGACTCCTGGCCACAAAATACTCCCATTTAATAGCATTTCCTCTGAGTGTGGAACGCCTTCTAAGAGGATAAACTAAAATGCCTGGTTCAGTTGTGTCCAATTCAGGTGGCTCTAATTCAGGTAATAAATTCCAGTGCTAGAATGTCATTTGTGTGAGTAAGAAAAAGAGCAAGAGACGGGAATAAATAGCATTTGTTCTAATAGTGCTTAAAAATAAACCATGACAGTGGAAATATCTATTAAAAGGCACTATTCAATAATTTAACAGCACTGGTGCGTGATGCGTACTGTGCAGAGTTAAGAGTCAGATCCCATTCTGTCTAAAATTTACCTAATTAAATGGCAGATATTGAGCAGTTGGAATGAGTTTTTAATCAATTTTAATCACTTATATTTTCTGATTGATGCTCTCGATTTATTTAGTAACTTTTAAAGACATTTAAAATTAAAATTAAGCATTAATCAGTGGA
>VNKC01003170.1:0-21148 GCA_008042775.1 Drosophila pectinifera
ATAATAAAATATATATAATAAAATATATATAATAAAATATATATAATAAAATATATATAATTAAATATATATAATAAAATAAATATAATAAAATAAATATAATAAAATATATAAAATAAAATATATATAATAAAATAAATATAATAAAATGTAAATAAACAAATGGTTAAATAATTGGAAAACATAAAATATATGCCCAACAAATCACTAGGGTTTTGAAACTCCAAAAAGTAGGCAATAAAATGTTTAAGAGACCAAATTCAGTGTACCTTTATATTTTTACGATGTAACATTTTGTAGAATATTATGGACACCTTTTTGAAGGGATTTCTAAACTATAGTGGTTTCTGGAGCATGCTTCTTTATTTATAACTGATCTCGAAGGAAATAGCGCTGATCTAATAAGTGGTTTTCTTAAAATAAAGTAAGGGCTCAGCTCAAAAAATCATAGTTCGACATGTACATAAATGTTAATATCATTTTTTATTTTAACTCATTGTAATGGAAAAAAATATTTAAGAACAAACTTATGTTCATTACGAAAATGTATTTATAAAAAGTGTATTAAATACATTACTGTATTAAAAGTAACATATATAATACTTACTTAACCAACAAATACTAACTACCCTTTTCTGAGTGCAACATCAGGAGGAAGGCGCAGCACGTTGCAGCGTTGCATGCTCATTAAAATGTCAGGGCAGCCAGCAGAAGGCAGTCTGGAGGAGAGTCCGTCTGGGGGCATCAGCTGCACTTTGTGGCCCTGCTGTTTATCCTGCCAACATATTTTTCAAATGTTCCGTTTGCATAAGTGAAAAGGCCAAAAAAGGAAGATAACACCCACATATGCAGAGGGGGGAGCGAAGTCCAACAACATTGGCGTCAACACACAGAAAAAGGGCTAAGGGCTGGGCTAGGTAGGTGGCAAAAACTGCCAACAATGGCGCGTAAATTTACGACTCACCTACGCGACTAGACTCGTTCTGACCAGGCCAAAAGGGGGGCTGAGAGCCCGGAGCACATGTGTGCGGCATATTTAAATTTGTTTACAGGTTGCGCCTGTTAATCCAATAAAATTGCGTAATTAAATTTGCGCTTCATTTGGCGTTTGTCACTGCTTTGTTGTTGCGGTGACAAATTTTTTAAACCTGTTGTGTGTCTGCCGCCAGTCCCCAAAAATTCCTGTTTCCCCCTTTTTCTCCCCTCGATGGAAAAAATGAACTGAAACCGAAATTGTTGTACACGTAGTAATTTTTCAATTGCTGCATAATTGAAGGCAAACCGAGGGACAAGCCGAACCATATGACGAAAAAAAATTGGCAAAATATTGGCAGCAGCAAATTGTCGGCATGACAAAGTGGTCCAGGATGCAGGAACCAGGACACCAGTCCCCGCCTCCTTCTCCGCCGTTTCCAGCCTGTTGATGTGTGGCTTTGTTTGCCACACTCCTTTTTTTCAACGCCCCGGCTTCGTGTCCTCTGGGGAAAAATTGGAACGTTGACTAGCAATTGTGTGAAAAATGATTTTTAATTGTTGGGCGTTGAGTGTCGAGTGTTTTGTGGCCGAGAACCCACGCCAGGAAAAAATACTCCAAAAAAAAAAGAAGAAAATCTGTGAAACTCTTTCACATTTTGCGGCCTTTTTATGCTGGCTATTCGATGATAAAGCAATGTGCATTTGTGAAATTGATAAGCACCAGTCGGCGACGACAACACACGGTGCTCATTACTTCCGCTCCTTTCTGTTGGCGGGGATATGGGGGGGTATGAGGTCCGACCGCGGAGGAAGTCGATAAGGGTCCATGGACCGGCGTAGCCGATAAGACCTCCACAGACGAGCTGTGAGCCACGATTAACCCGAACTCTCTCCGGCGGCTGACTTGAAAGTAGCTGACAATCTCAGAAGCTAGAACTGCAAAGGCACTGAGAAGAATCAGAAGACTCTTTGATTCATTGGGGAAAAATAAGAAACTCTGGGATATAAGAGCCAGGGCTACTTATTAATTAGGAGAGCATTAAAAGAGGGGATACTTGTCTACCGGAAAACTACAAAAATGTATTGACATGAGTCTTGATTACTTATTTTCTTGTTTTAAATACTAACTTATGAATATCTGATAAATAAACACAGGCCAACCGACTCCAATAAAGCCAACAAGAATCAGAATACTCTTTGATTCATTAGGGAAAAATAAGAAATCCTAGAAAATAAGAATTAAATTAGGGGAGCATTAAAAGAGGGGATACTTGCCTACCAGACAACTACAAAAATGTATTGGCATGAGTCTTGATTACTTATTTTCTTGTTGAAAATACAAAATAATTAAAATCTCATAAATAAACACTTCTTCCTTATTATTATTTAGTTAATTTAGGTTTATTTTCTCTGTGCACGGGGCCACGGGTGAATAGATGTGCAGTGCCAAGCACCGAACGTCACTTTTCCTTATCGGCCCGCTTAAGTTGGAATTGCGCCTCGCTTTTCAACGGTTGGCAATAGTATAATGAGGTTGGCACTGCCTCTCTCTGTGATTATGATTACTTTAAGTACAGACCCAGTCAGGCCCAGTCTCTGACACCCCGTTCCCCTGGGCTTTGCAGAGACCATTCCCCATTACTCACACAGTCAGTCAGCTCTTCTGTTCAGTATCTTGTATCACAATATATATTCATATGCATTCGCTTTTTTATTTATTCATTTATCAGGGGTATGTGGACTTTATTGTTTCAAAATCATAGCAATTGTTTTAGGTTTAAGCTGAAGAGGTAATAAAAACATAAAGTTAAATACCGGATAGGTCAGAAAATCAGGGAAAATACAGCAAATAAATATAGTAAGCCAAAGTAAATTCGAATAACTAATGATAAAATTAATCATCCTCATTATCATCCTTTTGTTAAGACTCAAATAAATTAGTAAAGCAAAGTAAATTTGAACAACTAATGATAAAATAAATCATCCTCATTATCATCTTCTTGTTAAGATTGAAATAAATTAGTCAAGCATTTAATAATAAAGAATATATTAATGTTTGTTTAGAAATAATATTGTTAAATGAATAAAATTGTTTAAGCACACAAAAATCCACTAAAGGCAATCTACTTTAAGTTGATTCCCAATCTTCAAAGGCCTTTATTGTGATTTCGCATTTATATTATTTATTTCTAGTTCTTCAACATATCTATTGTTTTTTAATTAATTAATAGAGCATCCCTGTATTCGGATTGTGGACTTGCATCTGCGATTCTAGGGCGCCTTCTTGTCTCCCGCTGGCGAGACTCGATCCGCGAGTCTTCTGAGATAACGCAAAAAACTGCGACAAACGAAGAAGGCGGCGGCCGCTTGTGCCACAAATTTTGGCGATTAAAAAAGGATATGGAGAGTGGAGTGGGATCGGATCGGGGGAGGATATGCATACTATATCATGGCACGACAGTGGATGGACGCTGGCCATAATGATGAAATGTAATTTGGCACACAGTTCCGAGAACCGAGAGATGAGAAGCTGTCGGGGCTGTTATCGTTGTCGCATTCGCATTCGCATTCGCACTTGCTTTTGCTTTTGCTTTTGCTTTGCTTTTGCTTTGAGTTTAATTAAAAAGTTGCGCTTTGTGGCAGTGGCAACAGCCGAAAGCACTCTCAGCAACATTCAAATTCATATTTTGATTTTCGTTTTTATATAATTAAAAACCGTCCCCAATGCAACTTCAAGGCGTGTCTTTGCATTGAAAAATATATTTTGTGCAAAGTAAAACAAAATATTTATAAAGTATTGTATTATATTATAATAATTAATATTTAAGGACTTCTAGTTGTCTTTAATATTTAAAGATTTGAATATATTCAGCGAATCCTATTTATTATTATATAACTACTTAAATATTCTTCAGAAAATAAACATACATCCCTGAGTGCATCTTTGTTTTATTCCTGGCCAGCTGGTGGAGCTGGAGAGCCAGATAAACCCCAGAGCAAATGTTAAGGAAGCCAAGGATGCGATATTAGTGTGTGCAAGATATTAACAGCATATTTGACATAACAATATGGAGAGTGTCCTGCCAAGGCACTAGCAGCAACAGGAAACAATTTTTCATCTTATGCTAGTTTTTATTAGCCACTCAGCCGCCCACTCTCCTCTCAGCTCCCAGGCATTCATGGCATCCTCATAAGGATTCGCTCTCTCCTTGGATTCTTGGCTTAGCCAGGACATGCCGGGCAGCTCATAAGACGGCATAAAGTATGACAGACATTTTGGCAACACTTTGCAGACCGTTAGCAGTCCCGGCTTTTTAAATTGTTAATGCTAAAGGACTCGAGTGGGAGTGGTTGGTGGTCGCATCCCCGGAAAGACAAAGGAGCTGTCATAATTCGCTGCAAAATATTGTCACCCCGAAAACTGCACTCATATGAGGCCAATTTCGCCTTGGCCCGGCCTGGCCTGCTATTTCTTGGCTCCAGTTTGGGCCAAGACATTAGTTGTCCATTACATGGGGGCCAATCCGGTCCTCCCCAGCTGCCCGGAAGTTCGCGCCATTTTCTAATATTGTAACGGAAGCAATTAATATGATCGTAACAATGCGAGAAGTCCCAGTCGCAGTCTCGTCTTAATGGTAATATATTTTTGTTATGAGTTTGGTCTGGAAGTGGTAATGTGGCGGTAAGTAATTCAACAGGATGTGGAATAACCCTTCGAGAAGTTTTATATATTTCACTGAATATTTCTAAGAAAGTGCGAAAGGAATCACGTCATCTAAGCCAGACATATTTTATAGAAATTAAAAAGATGCGGATAATTTCTAAATATTATATTACTATTGCTAGATAAACATGAAAACTGTGAGGTAAAAAAGTTTCAACATGGTTTATATTTTTCATTGCATTTTTAGTGCAATTAATTCCATGTTTTTAGGAGTAACCCTTTCTGAATATGATAGATATCTTTAAAAGAAATCTTTATAAAATAAAAAGAACCAGAGCAGACTTACAAATTTAGTTGTCATAGACACAACTTTCCTCAAATTTTAACTGGCAATTCATATTTTAAATCAATTTATTCCTAGAAAGTCCCAGCTTCACCATGTCTACAGCCAAAAAATTCGACAAGGAAATGCTGGTGGAGTTTGGGGCCGCATTCATGTACTACATCGAGAAGCACAAGCTGATGGAGGTGATGAGTCGCCTTCTGGCGGAGATTTCGGTGGCCGGCGAAGTGACCGATGTGCGTCGCTGGATGGGCGAGAATATCCGCAGGATCGGCACGGAGATATATTCCAAGTCATTGGATGCCTTTCACCGCGGCGAAGCGGGGGACTTCTACCAGCTGCCAAGGAACTTTTTCCACAGGATTGTGCTTCATGGCAAGCCGGGATCGGGTCGCAAGTCCTTGGCCCATGTGCTGGGCCAACGCTGGGATCTGCTGATCCTAGATGCCGATGTCCTGATCTACCACAGCATCAATGGTGCTGAGCAGAACCAGCACACCCGCCTGCTGCAGCAGGGAATCGAGGAGGATTGCATCTACAAGAGGTCAGAGGCCATTGGGAAGCTCATCCAGAGCCGACTCCTGAGGGAAGATGCCCTGCGCCGTGGCTGGATCCTGATCAACTATCCGAACAACATGTGCGAGGCCAAGGAGCTCTTCGAGGGCTTCACCGTGCCACCGAATAGGTTCGTCTTCCTGCAGATCGACGAACGCATGGCCAGGATGAGGATCCTGGTCAATAGTTACTCTCCGGGACCGCAGGCCAACATCAGCTATCTGGACCGCCAGATGCAGCAGTTCCGGAAGAGTGAGCCCGCCATGAATGCCTATCTTAGCCAGCGCCGTGAGGTGATCTACGTGGATGCCTCACCTTGTTTCGAGGAGGTCAAGTGCGAAATCGTCTCTAAACTGACCAAGACGCCCTACGTTCTGGGCAAAAAGTATGGCGAGGCCAATGCCGAAGTCTGAATTCGATTCCAGGCACTTTACTCTGCTCCCAAATTGACTAACAATGTGTTTTGAAAGTCCTTTCTCTGATTACTCTCGTTATTATTATTATTTGCTCAAGTGTCTGACGTTGTTTGTGTTATTACTGGCCTGCTTTTTTCTTTATTGGGGTCAGGCCTATCAGACTTCTGACCAATTCCCCATCCACACCACAAAATATGGCTACGTTTTCGTTTAGGTAAACAAAGAACGCAATACAAACTGGAAGTAGAAAGGCTATGATGGGAAGAATGGACTCCAAGATACCCTCTCAAAATTATAATTAAATAAAATACAAAAAGAAATAATATTTTTCTTAGTTCTAACTATAGGTAACTAAGATTCAACAGTAACTCAAGTAATTTGTTTACAAAATGAACAATTAAGGGAAGTACAAGACGATGATAACAATATATATTAATTCCTAAAATTATTCTCAAATACTTATTGTTATTATAGACGAATGATAATTCTATGATAATTTTTAGTTTTTCAAATTAAAATACAATACACCCTCATTCTCTGAAAAACACTGAGTATGAAAAGTGATTTGCTATTTGAATTTTCCACCACTGAAAAATGTGAACAGAAAAAAACAATAAAAGCGAGAAAAACGAGGCGGAAAAAACGAGGGAAAAACAAATGATTTTATGACCACAACTTAAGTGCTCAATTTTTAATTGTTTCACGACGCTGATAAGACCCGCGGAGGCAAGCCCGAGCCGGGCGGGGGGACTTTTTAATGGCACCCAAAAGTTCAATCAAAGTTTTATATACTTTCCTCCTGCTGTCCGCGGGGCTTTGGGGTTCAAATTAGTCGCCAGCAGGTTGATGATTATTGGAGTAAATATCTTTATTCCTTGAGAAGGTCCCCAGTGGGCTGTAACCACAGCGAGGCAGGCACGCAAATAATTAAAAAATCCACTAAATCGTTAACAGAAAATAAAATGTATTCAGAACGAACAGGGGAACTCGGTCCGTCAGAAGCCAAGATATTTTCATTTAGACTTTGAACTTAAACAAAACAATCTCGAAGATTATTTTAGAAGAAATAAAACTACACAGATTTTAATTATTCAAAAAAATTATATTTTCACTGATTGTAAATTCAGAACATTTCAATTTCGTTCCTTTACTTTACTTTAATTGTCTCTGGATTTATTTAACGCACCACCTTAATGTCCATGGTGAAGCAGCAGCGTTTGCCACTTTGGGGATCCTTCAAGGACCAGCGGATGGTGTAGGGACTCAGCGGGAACTTGGCCTCGATGGGCACGTCGGTGGTATACGTTTGCTTGACCCCGGATGTCGTGGGGCAGGTTGTGATCTTGCAGGCATCCCGGTCCAAGGTGGGCAGCATCAGCTCCTCGGTGTCGGACTTGGCCCATCCCAAGGTAACATCCAGCTGGTTGGCACTGAACTTGGGCTCAAAGTCGAAGCTTATCTGGGTGGCACGGCGTCGGCGAATGTGGCAAGCCTCTCGCCTCTCTGCCTGCGGACAGGGATTCACTCGAACCTCGTGAATGGTGCAGGTGTCCACGCTATCCGGACACGGCTCGAAGTTGATCACCTCCGCGGAGATGGAGACGGAGGCGAGGACCAGGACGAGGGCCACAGCCAGCATCGAGCTCAGACGCAACATGGCGGATCGAAAGTCGGACACGGAATGCACGCAGTGCCACTTGGGTCGGCAACATTCCCGATTTTAAAGCCAGCTTATCTCCGAACCCGGGGACCCTATGACCCCATGCTTATCGGCATGGATTGAAAGCGGTCCCAAGCGTCTCTCACATGATTAGATTAGGAATGCACTAAGCGTGGTATACTCTGCCAAAAACTGGGTATTGTTCATTGATAATCAATCTACAGAGAAAACTAAAACCACTGAAGTATTCAGATTTAAGAACAAGAAACCTTGTAACAAAATCCCATATATTTTAAAGATTTTTGACAATCTTGGGGAATGATAATACTCACATAAGAAACCATTTCTAATATCTCCTCATAAGCTAGAGTATATCAATTAATAATTATCAATCCAGACTTTATTTCTTATCAACAGAGGCATTATCTGTTCGTTATGCTATCACCAAGCTGACTAACTACGTCAAGGTAAAACGAGTCTAATTAATTACTATACTATAGTATAGAGTGAGTCCATTAGGTCGTTGACAAGCACTAGTCAGCCGGGAATTTGAGCCGAACAAAAGAGTTAAAAATACACACTCCCATAAGAGCACCATTTACAAATAGCCCTAAAGACAAATGATGTCCAGTTGAGGACGGTTGTCAATGCCCTTGTAGCGGCTCTAAGGCATCTGCACAACCAATTGATTCCTGCACCCCGTGCCATATGCCAAATAAATCGTCACACTTTTCAGTGTCACAAAAACCCCGACATTTGTCAGTCAGGAAATGCAGATGACGAAGACGAAGCCAGAGACGAGCGCACGTCTGTAATTGGAGACGAATACCGCGGGATTTCTCTTTGGGGGATTCTCTCCAGGGCATCCTATAGATGCACTTGGACCATCGAGCTGGATGCTGTCAATAGGAGGCAGCCCGACAATTGCACGGCTCATTTGCGGGGAGCATGTCAACAATCGGGAGACAACAAACAACAGGCGAGGCGATTGACAACCTGACACCCTGTGGCATCACATCCACTAAATGCACTGGCAGAAAGTCTAAAATTATTATTAATATCAGGAGAATACATAGTAATCTCTGGCCACTTTAAAAATATATAATGGGTTCTCTTAAAGTCTGCAATGCTATATTTTATAGGGAAAACTTTTAGTTGTCATTTTGTAGCATACTTATCGACGCTTTTTTTAAGACATTTTAAAACTAAAACTATCAAAATTTCACTGACCACACATTTTTTCTCATTTTCTTTTCTTGATATTCCATTATATTATTATATATTACTTTCATAATTAACCTATGAAATCAAAGAAACAAAATTTATAAACGAAAAATTTCGAAATTTCACTGACCGTACATTTTGTTTGTAATTCTTTTCTTGAATTTCGATTATATTATATATTATTTTCACATTTAACATAATATATCAAATAAAAATAATATAAAATTCCAGTATGTATTTATTTAAGTGTAATTTGACTCAATATGCACACACTGCCATTGGATGCAAGGACGCTTTCTTCTTTTATAGAGAAAACCCCAGGAGGACGCAATTAGCCGCTGGCAAAGCGCAACATTTTCCCAGTGTTTTTTTTCTTCTCCCAATTTTCCGTATCTCGGTTTTCATATGCAAAACATGTTTTTCCGCGCTCTCAAATTATATATTTTCGAAAAATTGATAGAAAAGTTTGGCAGCCAGAGCATAATTAACACTCGACAAACGCGTTTTCCTTGCAGCCGATTTTCCCTAATTTTTTTCCTGCATAAATTATACGCAGTTTTCTACCCCCTTTCCTTTTTTCGTTTTTATCGTCGCGGCGACGCCTTTTTTTACCAAAGTCCAGTGAACGGTGAATCAACAGAAGCGAAACCCAAAGCGAAACCAAAACAGAATTAATTCATTAAAGAAATATGCAAAGCATTAAAAAACAACAAAAATACCAGCGAAAAAAATGGGAAAAGTATCAAGAACTCAAGTGACGGACGGGGTGCCTGAGCAGTCCACCGACCGACAAAAAAAAATGATGAAATTTATGTTTTATTACTTAATGAACTTACCGCAAATTAAGCCAAGGGTGGACGAGGGCACGCGGCTCAAGGGAGCATCTGAATCGGAGGCCTTGTCTTCAATTAATATGCAGAAAATGTCAACATCGACTCATCAAAGTGGCAGCTGGAAAAGCGAGAAAATCCTGTCCACCGTCCAGGATACTTGAGAAGCCAACAAGAGAGTGCCCGGACTGCAAATTGGTTAGCAATTAATGCTGACCATTTTTTAATTGAACACACGAACACGGACGGAGGTCAGCGAAGATAAAGGAGGCACAAAGATTTATCGAAGAATAAATTAAGGGGTTATGCCCTTGATTGTGACTTTCAGTTGAAATCGAATTTGTTTGGGTTTATGTAGAATTGAATTTACATAATATATGTTATTTAATAACGAAATTAATTTCCTCGACCATGAAATACCTGACATTAATCGGAGAATAATTAAGGGGCTATGCCCTTGATTGTGACTTTCAGTTGAAAATGAATTTGTTTTGGTGTATATAGATTTGACTTTATATAATATATGTTTTTTAATAAGAAAATTAATTTCCCCGACCATGAAATACCCAACACTTAGCTTATAAAATGCATTGCATACTTATTGGCAGCTGAATTTAAGTGATTTCCCTTGAAACATTTGATTCCATGATGATTTCTTTGGAACAAAATTTTCAATTCATTATTTATATATTTTTATACTGATAAATAAACTTATTTCGGTAACGAAAATTGTTAGAAATATTCCTTTAAAGAAGCTACTTAAAATCTAGTGCTATTTCGAAAAATTCTCTTTTCAAAATCCTTTCAATTAGCAAGGATTCCCGTTGGCCCACAAAACTCTTTCATAAATTGCAGCTGATGCCAAAGCCGGCCATCATTTGCGGGTTAAATGTAGCCTGTGATTTGCCCAGATTTTAGCGCCACTAATGTGACACCCCTCCTCTCTGTACCCTCCATGCTCTCTATACTCTCTATATAAGCCCCTATTCCCCTGCGATTTGCCTTGAAATGAGGGGCCGGGCCGCCGAACTTGAGCAAATCACCTCAAGGGGCCATAAAAAACGCGCTGCACGTTAAGGCGAGTGGAAAATCCAAATAAAAATAAGCGCCCAACCAAAAGCAAAAGCCGGCACAGCAAAACGAAAAAATAATGAACGCTGAACGCTGAACGCTGGTATATCTTGGGAGATTTTTATTTCTTGGAATAATCTAGCAAGCACACGACTAATCTTCGTTTAATTTCATTTGCGCCAAAGCAAACCGAAATTGAAATTCGCAGGGGGGAAATGGAGTAGCAGGGGTGGGTGGAAATACCTCCATTTACTGAACTGGCAAGGACAATGTAAGGACATTTCGGCGAACAGTGCAACATTTCATTGGCTGACTCGCCGTCGCCGTTTTCACTCGACGGGGAGATCAAAAGTATGCGACACCGTGGCTTAATTCGATTTTAACAATTGCAGCCAGCCAATGGCAAATGCCAAAGGACTCGACAAGGTCCTTGCCGGCTCTGACTCTGACTGTGGCTCTATCCAAAGCCCCATTTTCTCCTCTAATTGAGGCGAGGGCGACTGCGAAGGAGAGAGAGATGTCCTGGCGCAGCTCTTCCCCGAGGCACATAAAATTAATCCGACGTGTGGCGCCGGCTTCTTTGTCAGCGTCTTCCAGCGATTTGAATTTAAATGTCGCTGCTTGTTTTTTTATTCCTCCTTTTATTTCCACTAAGCCAAGGAGGGAAAAAATATATATAAATAAATAAAAAAGAAGAGCCACGTCAAGTCAAGTCAAGGAACCTTCGCGAATTGAATTAAACGTGTCCTTCGCCTCCCCCCACTTGGGAATCCTGCCTGTTTAGGTGAGGACAAAGGGGACAATCATCGTCCTCCTCATCATCATCATTTAAGTGTATTGAAAATTTTATTGCCCGGAATAATTAGGCGAATTAAGCACACAAATTAATTGCCACTCACTCGCAAGCATACATATGTGGGAGAAAAATACTTAGACAAGGGAAAAATTAAAGGAGGCAAGGGCCAGAGGAGCAGCCAGTTCAAACTGATTTACTTTTATAGGCACAAAGCCTCGGGCTGAATTTACGAGTTCTTTGTTTCCTTTCGAGCTGCTGATAAAAGTGAACTAATCACACTTTGAGACAGTTGCCCGCAGAGTCGAGTGAGCTCACTATTAGCTGCTGATGTCTAATTGATATCACACTGAACTGGGAATATATATATACTCTTTTTCGGCTGACTAACCAGGTTCTGATTCCTCGGATTTCTTGGAAATGTTGTGGAATTTATTCTAGATTAAATGACTTCCGGACATTCCAAAATTAAAAGCAAGCAATCAAGTGGAATTATTAAGTATATTCTGTTAAGATATACCTAATATTTTTAGTTTTTAGTTTAGTTTACTTACTAATACTCCCCTTATTTATTGTATTAAAACTATGTTGTGGAATTTATTCTAGATTAAATGACTACAGGAAATTCCAAAATTAAAAGCAAACAATCAAGTGGAATTATTAAGTATATTCTGTTAAAATATACCTAATACTTTTAGTTTTTAATATAGTTTACTTTATAATACTCCTCTTATATATTGTATTAAGTCTATGTTGTGGAATTTATTCTAGATTAAATGACTACAGGAAATTCCAAAATTAAAAGGAAACAGTCAAGTGGAATTATTAAGTATATTCTATTAAAATATACCTAATACTTTTAATTTTTAAAATAGCTTATAGTTTACTTTATAATACTCCTCTTATAAATTGTATAAATACTATACCATCTATATATATTATACTTATCATCTCGAAACCCCCCTTTCGATTAGTATCTCCCGCACATCCCCTCTAATAATTCGCTCAAGATTGTGTCAGCTTTTCCCCAAAATCTTGTACAATGTAGCCTCTTTCCCTATGTATATTTCCCCCCAGAATTAGTGGAAACATATGCATCATGCTTGCAGGCAAACAAAAACATTTCATGCAAAAAAGGTTTTTAATTTAAATTTCTTGACTTGACGTGTGGCATGTGCCGGCGTTGTCGTCTTTGTCCCCCGATGTCTGGGCCTCCCTGCTCGGTCTGGAGTCTGTGTCTCGAAAGAAACTACCCACATATACGTACATACATTGGCCATGCACAATTGACGCCTTACATTGTTCTCAAGAATTATTATGTGGTTCCCAGCATGTGTGTTCCCAGCGGTGCCGCTCCCTTAGAAACCTTATCACTTTACCTACAGCAGCGGGAGCAGAAATTGGTTACAATCTCGCCCAAAAGAATGGCCATTTTATCTGGGCCATCAAGTCCGACACACATGTGGCCAGGCCAACCCCCGGCCTCAAAATTGAATCCCTTTGTGGGCCGAGGCGGAGGTGAGTGTGTGCTCCTTAACCCACTCAGCCACTCCTTCGTCAAAAAGGAACTCTCACCTCACTGAGAAAAATAAATGCAACCTAAAAATACAATCGGTAAATGCTAAGATATACAGAAAATTGATTTATTATGTATTTTGAATAAAATACATATTTTTGTAACCATTAAGAAATACTTTTATGAAATAGAACAATTTAAATAAAAAGCATTCTAAATAAATAAGATGATAACTCCTTTTATTACCCTTACAACTATGTAGTTTTATTTAAATTAAGCCCAAAAATATTAGAACTTATCAAAAACTCTATTCCTAATTTTCTAAGAATATTCTCCCAGTGTCATGACCATTTTTCCCAGCGCCTTCCTGCCTTGGCTTGTGGTCGGCCCAAGGCAAGACAAATTTGGCCTTAAGCCTTTCAGAGGCGACCACCGCCTTGGATGAGGATAAGCTTGGCCAATTAATAAGGCTAGGAAAGCGCAGGCGAACACACTTTCCTTGGGCCGCTGCTCATGTGTGACCCATAAATTTTCATTTTATTGGCCAAGGTGCAGCCCCAAAAACTTTTAATTGTAATTAATTTCGAAACATTTCTCGGCGGCAACGCGGGTGGTCTGGGGTTTTTGGATCTTGCCAGGGATTTAGATGCTGATTCGGATTTGGATTTTTGTTTTCAAGTGCTGCCAAAGTAAACACCGTCGGACACGGACACGGCGCACTATTTTTGCCCAGCATTGAGACGCAATGGAAGCATTGGCTACACGTTAAGAAAAACATTACAATTGTACATCAGGTTGCCAGATCTTTTTAACTAATTTGTATGCACTTCAAAGCTTATATTTTATTTTTAAAATAACTTCAAAGTATATTTGAACCTCAGCTCTAAGTAAAGATCTTTCTTGGCGGGAT
Organism: Drosophila pectinifera; assembly: GCA_008042775.1. NCBI lineage: Eukaryota > Metazoa > Arthropoda > Insecta > Diptera > Drosophilidae > Drosophila > Drosophila pectinifera. Next base: position 13,958 of record VNKC01003170.1, read on the forward strand.
TTATATCTGGCAGGTATTATTTTGAGAGAAGAAACTCATTTATAAACAAAATACTTGACAATGGAAATTTAAAACATTTAACATTAAAAAATGTCTCTACAAATTATCAGTAATTTTAGAAAGCCTGAATAATTTAAAAATGCCATTAAAAGTAAATATTAATCCCTTAATTTCTGTTCAAAAAGTCAAACATTTTTCAGTCTGCGCAGTGTGAAAAGTGAAATGCAAGGCAGCAGTTTCGCGGTTTTTGCCCCAGTCTTTCGGCCTGACTGACGTTTTGTTTGCGTTGCAAAAAGCCAAACTCGCTGGGTGGCCTATTGAAAAACGGAAAAAGGGAAACATTTGAGGGGACACCCACGTGTTCCCCTGCGACTTTCCTCTGGTTTGGACTTCCTCCTGCCAGGTGATGCTGGCACTTGAACTTGATGTGGAATGTGGCCACCAAAGCTGACAAGGACACATATTCGGCTGACAGACAGGCAGCGCCGAGGTGAATGACAGTTGGTTTGAACAAATAAATATAGACAAAGTTGCAGGAAATTCCAACCGATTTTTTTTGCTCACATTTTACCCCTGCTGAGTATCATATCTCTCCATTACTTCTCGCAGAGCAGGAAGAAACTTCCCAGAAACTTTCAACCCTCGTATGCAAATGTCTTGCCATCTTATCGAGCCACAAAGTTTCACATATCCCGCAGGACATAAGGGACGTACAACGGGCAAATAACAGGATTATAAACTATGAGCTCAAGGACCGAACAACGGACAACGGACAGGCGACAAGCGGACAACGGACAGGCGACAAGTGTGTGTTCTGTGCCGTGTGTCTGTGCACTCAAAACAAAAGTAGTTTTGAAGGTAGAAAATATGGAAAATATCTAGAAAATATTCTAAAAGTGGAACACATATTTACTGATACCTAGAAGGTATTTTTTCTATATAAGAATACTTCCCTATAATTAATTTAAATTATGTTGAAGGACTAAAATGTATTTCTTCATATTTCTAGGCATCTTTCTAATTAATTTAAATTCACCAGAGGTTTATCTATAATCCCTGATAGTTTCCCTTTATCTATATGTAAAGAAGGACATCTAATGCCAACTGGGTCTATACAGAGACAAATATCTTGGGCTCAAAGGTGTTTCCACACACTCCCAAGCTTAGAAAAGGACCTTACCAATTTATATAATTTAACTGTCCGACTTTCAAGCTCATTAAGAAACGAAACCATGGTCTGTCGTTAAACTATTAAGACTAATGAGGGTACAGCTCCGCTCTAGCCCCGCTTCCCCTCATTTAAAGTATATAAGTAGAGCCCTGGCAGTTATAGAAATGCAAATTTATTGGCCGCATGATTTCATTGCTAAATGTTGCCCCAGCTGAGCCGCACGAACCTGAACCTCTGAGTCCGAATCTCATCTGTCCGAGTCACGTAAGAAATGTGGCATGTGGGCGTTGCACACAGTCCACAGTTCCCTGTCCCCTAGACCCCAGACTCCAGTCTCCAACTCCCTCCATCTTCAGAATCTGAATCAGAGTCTGATTCTTTACCATCTTGGAATCGTCATCACAAAAGGTGCCGCTCTGCTTAAGAGTCTAAAGCGAATGTCGAGCTGGCAGATTTCAGCACGTTTCGGATTTCGGGGCTGTGTGTTTGTCTTGTGCTTTCCGCGAATCACTTTTTGGGTGGCCGAAAACAAAGGTTCCCCTGTACAGTCTGCCCTTTTGCACGTCTCTTCACACGCAAGTCAAATCAAAATAAAAACAAAAACCAGAAGGGCTTGGTTTTGTGACTTGAAACTAACAAAATGGTTATGAGATTTAATTCTGGCATTTTTTGGGCTTCAAAGGTCAGCTAATAAGTTCAATTAATCAATTATTAAGGCGCACAATTAGTTCTTTTTGCTCTTCTTAAAGTTCTTTAACAGCATTCTAATTTATGAAGATTTAGGTCATCAACTTCAACTAACTAACTTCAAATCGAACTTCGAAGAACTCCAAAAAGCTCTCTATTTACAAAATCATAAATCTAAAATTTCATTTGAAGTTACCAAGACAAAAACTAAGATTCCCCACTCATCTATGGCGTCAGCAACTTTGACTTTTATTATTTGCCCATCGTCCTTGTCGAGGTATCACCTATCGAAAGCCAAGTCCTAACCACAAAGTGTTAAAGTTCCTATATATGGCTTACCTTCCCCCCAGCCCCCGCTTGGAGCCCAGAAAGCAATTTGCGGACGTGCATGGAAAACTTTTACTGGCAGCAAATTGAAATTAATGTGAAGTTTCAGTAAAAGTGGCTTAAATGCACACACGGGCCGCATTTGGGGAATTGCTGCAGGACAGGAAAGGACTCGGGATGCCAAAGTTTCTCTCAAGAGCGGGGCGGGGATATCCGAAGGATACTTATGTTATTTTGAAATACTTAGACTCAGCAGCCCCCGCACACACACATATCCGAGATAGTTTTGCGCCTTTGGCAGTTTGCTGAGCCGCCAAAGCTGTTGATTATAAGTTTCTTTTTCGGGCTAGGGACACCTTATGCAAAGCTCTGGTAACTGATATGGGATTTCTTGAGGCAGCCCTTTAACCCATTAACTATTGATCGAAGAATTGACTAGAAAAATATATTAAATTAAGACAGAAAAAAAATAATTGTAATGTAATGAATAAGATTACTTACAATAGTCTTTAAACTTTGTATAATATATATAAAACACAAGAAATTAGGAGAGAAAATCTTGAAAGATATAAAATCGCTTAAGAATGTGTCAAAAAGTATGCAATGATATTTAAAACAGTCGTAATGTTTCAGAGAGTTTTTAATGCTTAGAAATAGAGACTCAATTCCTTTTACTTTCTCTTAGCATCTCAAATCTTTATCAATCAAAAGTTTATCAATTCTTTATGCCTTATTTAATGGGTTAAGGCCTTCCGCTTCGATTTCTTGGCTCGTTCGTCTGAGGTTGAGCTAACGATTTGTGAATTGCACTTCCTGTCGGTAAATAAGAGAAAACTATAAATTCCTAAAATGTTCGCCGCTCCTTGAGAGCAATTTGCATGCCTTTCCTGAGTTCCTTTCTTGTAGGTGCTTCTTTCCCTCCCATATCTGTATCTGTATCTGTTTCTATCTTCATCTGCATCTGCATCTCCATATGTATCTGCAGCTGAATCTGGCAGTATGTGGCGTGTTTGCTCTGGCATTTGTTGGTTTAACAGCAAAAGTTGGTCTTCCGAATCGAAGAAGACTAGAAAAACGTAGCAGCTTCAGCTTCTTGGAGGACTTTAAAGGCAATTTCCCACTAGGAACTTTATTAATACGTATTTGAGATTTTCTTTCTTTCCGCCAAGTAAGTGTTTGCCCTTAAAGTTAGCTTTGATTACTCAGATATATGGCTTCCGGAATCACAGAGCTCGCTTCAGGTGGGGCCCCCCATACTTTTCCCAATATCGGGAAGCCCACAATTCGTTTTTCCTCCTTCGCATTTATTTGCATTTAATATTTGTTTGTTTGTTTGCCTTTCTGGGAGGCAGCAGCAGCCAGAATCCTTTGTGAGAGCGTGTTTGTTTTAAGTGAATGATGCAAATTTGATGCTCTTATATAAGCGCAAAACTTTTCCACATGAACATGAATGGATCTCTGCAGTGGAACTAGAACTGGAGCCGAGACTGGAGTTTAGATGGAGTTGCGAATGGTGCCGTCGTCGTCGTCGAGGAGATGCAAACTTTTATTGCGGGCTAAAATGAACTTCCGCTTGGGCAATGGCAAGGAAGTTCATAATTTCAGCTGATTTGCGAAAACTTTTCGCCACATTCGGCGAGCTCCCCCGCTCTAAGGACACATATATATATACGTGCATATATATATCCCTTCGCTTTGGCAGTTTAAAGGCAATTTGCTTGGCTTGGCTTCACTTGGCCCGTTGCAGTTCAGTTCGGTTGACGCTTGTTGACAAAGACATTTGTCGGGTCAATTCCAATTCAGCGCTTGTTTTTGTGCGAGGGAGATGCACTCAAAGAAAAAGCAGCCGAAAACTAGGGTATTATTTATTATAATCTATATAAAAATTAAAAGGAATGAAAGAAAATCAACCTGAAGATGAAATAAATATCCTAAACTAGATCTTTAAGAAAATATCTAAGATCTATAATTAATATTAATATAATAAGATTAATTTTATATAATTTATTTTATATTAATTTAATAAGAAAAACATTATAAATCATAACTATATTATATAGATTTAAATATTCATTTGAAAATAAATAACAATAAATTTTTCAGTACTTTCTGAGAATTAAATTAAAGAATATAAATAACCTTAATTAGGTCTTTAAGAAATTATTAAGTAAGTATTTAATTTTAAATAAGAAAAACATTATAAATCTTAACTATATTATATAAATTAAAACTTGCGTTTGAAAATAAATAGCAATACATTTTTCAGAGCGTTTTGAGATATCTCTCACTTTAAATTAAATATATATAAAGTTAACAGGACTTAAGACTTATAATTATATTCTCTAATGACTAAAATTACATTTATATTGTTTATACACAAGTACACAAAATATAAAATAAATTTTAAGTGTTCATATTTAATCTTCAGTTAAGAAGTTATATTAACCAAGTATTTATAACATATACCATCGAGTCCTGCCAAGTAAATAAATCGGGCATAAATTCTTACAAGGAAGGTTAAGGATCACCTTTGTATTAAATACTAATTTACTAAATTCCTCCCCCTTTTTTGTGACATTTACTATATTTTGACTACCATTTTCCCTGAGTGTAACTGGCTGGCTGTTCATCGTTTGGCGCGAGACAACAAAACAGCAAACACGCGGAACATTTGATTTGTTTACACAAAGGATAGCAGGAGGATTTGCTAAACAGGAGGCGGGGGCGGTGGCGGAGGAGGAGGGGAAGGCTATTGGCAGCGGTGACCAGAAGGCGTAGGTACACACACCGAAATGTAGCTGTGGCTGTATCCGTATCTGCATCCGCACATGTAGCCGAATATCTCACGGATACGCAGCGGCAGCGACAGCAGCATCCCGACTCCTCACCAGTGGCCATGTGTTGGCCAAATGTTTGCCACGGCATGTGAAAAATCCACCTCCCTCCATCCCTCTCCTCCGCCGACAGAGAGGTGTGAATCCCGCATGGAGCTGAAAAATTCGACTTCGACCTCGCAGGAAATCAAATGCAGACATGGCCCTAGCACGAGTTCGAGTACGAGTATGTCCTGGCCGCATCCTTTGCCGCATTTTTATTTTAGGTACAAATTTCACACTTTGTTTATGCCCAGGACCAGCCGCCCGCCTGCCGTGCGATCTCTGCTCGGATTTAGGTATATATCCGTATGTGTATATCCTCGTGCCTGGGCCAGGCGCACCGGCGCTTCCGACTGCCAAAACGCTAAAAGGGCGTTAACGCCTCTAAATCTCTGTATGTCCCACACCCACATCCTTTTCCTCTCCTGAGTTATGAATTTAAACATTTTCCGGCCAGCACATGAATAGCTAAAGGACCTTAAAGGCCAATGAAGGCATTTAACACGTCAGAAGGAGAAGTTCTACAGGCTTTAGTTTTTAAATGTGTAAAGGAAACTTATCAATAAAAATTAGAGAACAGAAACAACTTTGGCTTAAATCAAATACACTTAAATAAGTAATTTCATAGGCAAATCTTTTACCAAACTGTGGGAAAATTCTTCCTATCTGAACTTTCGCAATCTCTAGCTGAACTCCATCATCGATCATTCATAAGTCAGACTGTGACCTAGTCTCCTCACCATTTGCACTTCCCGTTCATCTTGCAGCATCCAAAGTCCACGTTCTCCGCTGGCTTTGGTATTTCTCGTTAATTAGCCAAGATGCACAAAATGCAGCGGCCGGCGCGATCATTTGTCTTCATCAAAGATCCGTTGATAATGTCACTCGTGAGCTGCATTTTCATTTCCATTTCCATAGCCATTTCCATATCCATTTCAGCCGCAGCAGCAGCAGTGCGAAGTTTGTTTTGGGGCGCCAACAAATGCATTAAGTTTTCCCCGATCGACGCTGGCGCCTATGCCCGAGTTAAACAATTAAAATTATATGCGAAATGTGACAAGTGGCTGTCGCATACCTCAATTAGCAGGCGAAAGACAATGAGCGAAATAATCTACCGCTTTAAGTGTTGTTTCTATGCCGCAGCCCCGCTCCGCCCCCAAAGTGTTCATGTCCCCCCCAACACACTCCTAATTACAACGGTTACAAAATATTAATGCAATTGCCAACGGCTCGCGGCTATTTTTAGACGCCAAATGACGACATGCCCAAAGTGTCAAGCGATTCTTCGCGCTTCAGCACTGAGCGAAAAAAGGGAGTGATCTAAGATTAACAGGGAAATATTCAACAAACAATGAGCCCTAAACTAATTCTTTTTTTGTAATACTGTAACATAGTCTTTAAAAGTGGTTACAAAAATAATTAAAAAAAAATAAATAATACAACTAAATAAAATAAATAATACAAGTAAATAAAATTAATAATACAACTAAATAAAATAAATAATACAATTAAAGAAAATAAATCAATATAAATAATTAATAATAATTTATTATGACCACGAACTCATAATCTATTAAATTACCAGATTTCTAAAGATTTTCTCTCACAGAATGTGTGACTTTCGGTATCAAAAATAAATATTTTAAATTCATTAAGATTAATTACATTTTATTTCCTTCTCTGAAAAATGTTTAACATTTTAACATTTCTCCTTGAAAATTGCAAACCCAAATAACCTTCGAATATTCCACATGCACACATCCTCTATAAAATGGCAATTTCTTCTCTTCAAAACAGAGAAAAATTCATAAACATTCCTTGTAATATTCAATAACCAATTAATATGATTTTAAAATTAGCATTCGCGCATCAAAATGGCTTATTAAACTTAAAATGTATTTTATACAGTTTCCCTTCATCAAAGTGTATATTTCTTTCTAAATAAAATGAATGAACCGAGCATGTTGAGTAAATTCTTAGATGTTTGAGAACCCAATTTAATTTATATGTAAAATTAATAAAGAAAGTAGTTTTCTTAATCTGTATATTATATTTATATAATATATATATATATTAAATTATATTATATTATATTTTTGTAATATATATCAATATTAAATTATATTATAT
>VNKC01003171.1:0-27489 GCA_008042775.1 Drosophila pectinifera
ATACAAAATAAAGGAGGATTGTATATAGATATTAATATTAACAACAAATATATGTATATACAATTGTATGTTGTTAGAATACCTGTTGGCAGATCTTCTTTTACACAGACAGCATTATTTAAATGATTTAAAGAACCAGTTGGAACTTTGGATAAACAAACTCCATCTCTCTCTTTCGAGAAACCAGCTCTCCAGCTATCTCCCTCGTTTTTGTGCGATCTTGGAGAAGAATACGAGAGAATATATATACATATTAGAACAGACATCATAAAATAAAAGAGAATAATTAAAATGACAAAAAATGAAGCGAATGAGGAGCAGGTTTGTGAGAAGAGGTACATGTGCTTAGCTTGGACTTGGAAACTTTCCACAGGGGTTAATTCTTTGTTTTATAAAATATTAATTATAGTACCCTACCTATAGGAATACTTAATTAATAAGCTTGCTGAGCTCTCCATAATTATTACTAATATTCTCCATACTTATTACTAAAAATCTATGCAATGAATACATTTGATATATAACAATATTCCATAAAGGAATAATATATTATATACAAACATATATGGAAAATATTATATTGAAATGACAAATGATATATATTGTAATATAATAAAGTTGAATATATTGAGAATATATAGTTGAAAGAATATTGCAAGTTCTTGAACTTGGAAAAAATCTATGCAATGCACAAGTTTGATTTATAAAAATATTCCATAAAGGAATAATTCATTATATAAAACATATATGGAAAAAATAATATTTAAATAACAAATGATATATATTGAAAAATATAAAAATAATAATTTAAAATATATAATAATAATTTAAATATAATAAAAGTCCTACTGGACTTGATCTTGCTATATTATATTTAATTATATTTAAATGACAAATGATATATATAGAAATATATAAAAATAATAATATAAAATTCATTGAAATATAATAAAAGTCCTACTGGACTTGATCTTGCTCTATATATATACTAAATTCTTACTCTTTTCCCTTCCAGCTGAGGCGCAGTTCGGAGGCTTTGGAGGATTCCAGCCACAGGTATATAGACAGCCGCAGGTGTACCAGCCTCAGGCTTACCAGCCTCAGGTGTACCAACCTCAGGCTTACCAGCAGCCTCAGGCTTATAGACAACCGCAGGTCTATCAGCCTCAGGCTTACAGACAACCCCAGGTTTACCAACCTCAGGTTTACCAACCGCAGGTTTACCAACCGCAGGTCTACCAGCAGCCCCGCCAGCGCCAGGGCTCCGTCTCCAAGGCCAACACGAACGCCTACGAGCGGCAGGTGGACTTCGGGAACAACGTGGAGTACACCCAGGGCCTGTCCAACTCCCGGGCGGTGACCAAGCAGAATGGCCAGCGGGTGGTGACCAACAGCCAGGCGCAGACGCGGGACATCGACATCGGGGGCCTGCAGATCGGCAACACCCTGACCCGTTCCCGGACCAACGCCAACGGAGCGGTCTCCCAGGGCGTCGCCAATCAGCTGAGGATCGGCAACGTCGGCCTCGGCGCCTCCCTGTCGCCGCAGAACCTCCAGAACGGCTTTGGACTGCAGCGAGGAGCCGACGGTGACCTGCGCCTGGGCCTGGGCCTGCTCAACCTGGACCTGGACCGGAATGTGCCCAACTCGAACGCCCTGACGCAGGCCCAGGTGAATGCCCAGGGCCGGGGGGCCAAGGCCGGCTCCTCCAGCAACTCGCAGTCCAACACACAGCAGTTTGGCCGCGTCACGGTCACCGACACGCGGGCCAACTCGAATGCCTTTGGTAAGACCCGCCGTGGCCAGACCTCGGCCACCACGGGCGGATTCGGGGGCAATGCGGCCACTAATGGCCAGACCTTCGGCGGTCCCTTCCAGAGGGTGGTGCGGCAGCAGCCACAGGTGGCTTACAGGCGGCCCAAGAGGCGGGCCCAGTTCGTGCCCTTCGCCTATCCGGGCGGCGGTTTTGGCCAGGGACCCTTTGGCCTGGACAGGCCACGGCGCCAGTTCGGTGGGTTCGGCGGTAAGAGTGACTGCGGGAAAGGATTGCAGAAATTACAGAAACTTACCTGATCTCTTTCTAGGTCCTGGCTTTGGAGGACCTCAGTTTGGAGGACCTCAGTTTGGAGGACAACAGTTCGGCGGCGGTGGCTTCGGGGGCTTTGGGCAGCCGCAGCAGCAGAAGCAGCCGCAGCGCAATAAGGGCAACAAGAACCAGGCCCAGGGCAATGCCAATGCCCAGGGCGGACCCGGGTTCAACCAGCAGGCCTCCACGAACAACCATGCCAGTCAAGGCAACACCGGCAGCAGCAGCATCGGCTCCAACCTGGCCGAGGACGGCAGCAGCGGCCAGGTGAGCTCGGCCAACACCAACACGCACCAGAGCCAGACGGCCGGCGGCGGCTTCGAGAGCGGCCAGAACGCCCAGAGCCAGGCCCTGAACTTCAAGCCGGGCGAGCAGCAGGCCTCCAGTGCCAATGCCAACACCCAGCACACGCAGCAGGGCGGCCGGGAGACCGTCGGTGCCAACAGCGGCTCCACGGCGACCAACAACAACCAGTTCGGACAGGCCACGAACACGGCCAACACCAACTCGCAGGTGGTGCGGGAGGGCAACCGCCAGGAGGTGACCAGCGGGGCCAACAGCCAGAGCATCTTCCAGGGCAATAACGGCCAGGGAGACGCCTCCGCCCAGACGAACGCCCAGACCAGCTCCCAGAAGGGACCAGGGGGCTTCGTGAGCAACTCGGCCTCGAGCAGCGCCACTGCCACCGCCGGCAATGGCCAGTCGGCCAATGCCAATGCCAATGCCAATGCCGGCGGAGGTGGGTTCGGGGGCGGAAGCGGAGCGAACGCCGGCGCCAATGGCGGAGGCTTTGGAGGGTTTGGCGGGGGCGCCAATGCCAACAGTAATGCCTTCGGCGGATTCGGCGGCAACTTCGGATTCTACGGACGTTAGTTTTACACATTTCCTAAAAGCCTGAACAGCACCTTTTTTTTGTCACCCACTTAAGCACGAAAATAAAAAGCATTTCCTTAATTTACACAGCACTGTGAGCACTGAGTTGTGGAAGACACCAACGTCGTTGTTGAATCGAAATTCGAGCAATGTTGTTGAATGTTGTTGGTGTTTCTAGACTCTTGTTGAGATAAGTTCAATAGTTGTTGAATGGTGAGTCTTAATTCACAATTAATTAACATTGTTTATGAATTTTGTGAAATATTGTTGTTGTACGTTGTTGAATTTGTTGAGTATTGCTGTTGAACATGTTGAATTCTGGTTAAAATGGTTGAATTCGGTTCTATGTTATTCACTATTAATGAATGTTGTTAAATATTCATTAACTATGTTGAATGTGGTTGAGTTCGGTTCAGTGTTGAATGTTGTTGTTTGCTGTTTAATGTTGTTGTTGAATGTTGTTGAATGTAAAAGGTACTTACTGCTGTAATCACCTATTTATCAGAGAGTTTATCCTCTAAATTTTTGTTACCTGTTACCCTTTAACCCTTAGCTCGCCATCGGGCCCAGCAGCGGGTTCGCGTGCAACGTTGGCAGCCCCAGCCCCGGAATGGCAGTAGCTCCTCCGAGGCCTCCTCCAGCAGACCCTCCATCAAGGACAACTTTGGGTACGTGTACCTCAATAGCTCCTCCCGCCTGGAAGATCTAGACGCGAACTCCGAGTCGGACTTGGCCCCAGGATCCCTGAACACCTCGGTGGATGCCTTCGGGCCCTACGACGTCACCCAGCGCCAAGGTCGGACCTTCGGCGTGATCTTCGACTTCATTAGTGGCCTCTTCAACTCCTGCGTCTCCCCCTGCACACTGGAGGCCTTCCAGAAGCAGACCTGCTGCGAGACATATGTGTATCCTTCCTACCCACCGCCACCTCCACCGCCTCCTCCTCCGCCACCGCCACCGCCGCCACCTCCGCAGAGCTGCTGCATTCCCGGGCGGCCCTATCCCCCACCTCGACCCTATCCGCCACCTCGTCCGCCGCCACCGCCACCACCACCGCCGCCGCCACCACCCTTCTATCCCCCCATTTACCCCAACAACAAGACGCCCGTGGTGGTGGTGGCCACGCCCATCAACTGCTGCACTATTTGCACCTACACCTACTACGGCCCCCCGCCCTGCAGCCGCTCCAACAACGACGGCAAGAAGGTCACCATCTATGTGCCCCCGCCCTACTACGGCCGCTGACGAGGATCGCAGACTGATCCTAGACCTCGTCTTAAATAAATTTAGATGGATTTTTTGATCAGTTTCCAGTTAATACAATTTTAACAGTGACTCCTTTTTTTTTAACCAAGTAAAAAATAAAACTAAAAACAGTATAAGCTTTCAATAACAATTTCCCTGTGTTCCTGTAATTTCTGAAATGAATTTAACTTCGGAAGCTGGCATTTCCTTGAAAACAAAAGAGCTACAAGGAACTCACAGCAGCGTTAATGTTATTTTCAAAATATTACTATTTTCTGGCCTTTTGAGAATCCTTAATGGTTAAAATCTAGACTTATTTTTAAACAGGACCGAAGGACTTTTTTGTCAGCAAACTGCATTGTTAAAGTTTCGGAAAAGTAGACTCTCGAATGTGACAAAACGAAGGCGTCCCCTTTGTTTGCATTCCCTGCGCCGGGCTAATTTGGAAAACGCTTGCATAAGCCCAGTGAAAGGGAGCCGGGGGGGGGAGGGGGAGCGGGAGCGGTAGCGGGGCTTTTGCTGTCAAATATGCGGCAAATAAGACACACGACAAGACGGGCGGGGGTACCGGCGATTGCCCTGGGAAGGAAATAATGTTGTGATACCCTGGAGCCATCAGGGGGAACTACCAACCGAAGTATAGCTGTTTCTATATGTTCTTTGATCTACAAGTGAGAGGGAATACTTCTGCCTTTTTCAAGATTTTTTGAAGCCTTACTTGATGTTTTCTTTACAGTGTATTCGAGTCTAGTGAGGCTAGCATACTTCCAAGTTGGTCTAAGACCTCCACTCTCTTGCCACAAATTCCAGCTAGTAGCTAGACCATTTCCGTTCCGCCAGAAAGTATGCCAGTGATTTCAGAAGCTACTCGCTCGATTTTCAGCCTTTTAAAGGGTATTCTCACAGTCGGGACTCCCCAGAGGAGCCGCGGCCAACGTTCCCATCTTTGTTTCGCTTTTGTTGTGCCAGAGGCCGGCTTTCTTTGGGGCCTCTTGTGCCGTTGACTTTTGCGCCTAAGCAAAATTTGTGCCATGTGTTTTGTGGCCGCTTTGTTTGTTGGCTTGGCTAAAAATTTGCTGGCAGGCTGCCACACACGAGGACATCAGCCCATTGCTGAGGCTGAAACTGAAACTGAGACGGGGGACTGGGGACTGGGGACTCGGCCTGATCCTGGAACCGAAAACTGAGGCGCAGACACAGGACATGTCACGTCAGCGGCACAAAGCCCGGGCACAAAGGCCTGATAACTGCAGTCGCCTGATAAGCGGCGGCCCCGAAACAAGGACACTCCACCCACTCGACCACAGAAGGAGAAAAACTTTAGCTTCCTTATTCGGCAAGGACTCCGACTTTCCCCTAAGACACAGATTTCTCCCAGTGCACTCACAGGAACAGGAAGAGGAACAGGAGCCGCTTGAGACTCTTTCCCACCCGGAAGCACATGTCGCCCCTTTTGTCATTTCGCTCATAACGTTAATTTATATTCAGTTCAGTCTAAAAAAAAAATATAGCCTGTGTGGTGTGGAGTGTACAGTGTACAGTGAAGCCCGTGTGACAGCCATCGAGAGGAGGAGTAGGAGGAGGATGAAAGTAGTGGGTGCTAGCCTAGATCCGTCCGGTCCTGAGAGGCGCCGGAGGAGGAGGAGGATGTGCGGCTCCTCAGTTGAAGTACTGCTGGCGACGACGCAGGGCCGGGGTGGCGGCCACGAAGCGGCGGCCCAGGCCGGACACCCCGGAGCCGGAGCCGGACACCGAGACGGAGCCATCGTTGGCGGAGTACAGCAGCAGGGGGATCTCCTCCACGCTGGTCTGCTGCTGCTGGGCGGAGTTCCGGACTCCCGAGCGGAGCAGCTCGTCGGCGGAGAGGCGACGCAGGCCAGGGGATCCTCCAGTGACGACCGGAGTCGAGGCAGCCACTGGGCTGGCAGAGCCGCCCTCCAACAGCTGATCCTCATCGTTCTCCGGCTGCTCCAGGACCAGATCCTCGGGCTGGGCCACCGCAATGCTGTTGCCCACGGGGGCATCGCCCTCGTGGTCGGCCGAGGAGATGGAGCTGCTCTGGAGCAGGGCCTCGATGTTCTCCAGGTTGGACAGGCCGTTGATCTGGAGCTGGTCGTGCAGCTCGCTGGGAATGGCAATGGCCTGGACATCCTTGTGGCCCGAGATGCCGTTGGGCGTCGGTATGAACTGCACGTTCTCAGGGATCTGGTCCGTGGGATAGACGGGCACCAGCTCGGCCTCGTTCTCGTTGCTGGACTTCAGCAGGATCAGGGAGATGGGCACGATCTTCTTGAACTTCAGCAGGACCAGCTTCTTGATGGCCACCGCGCCGGGGAAGACGCGTCCTTGGGGTCCGGCGTGGGGCTTGGCAATCAGAGCCCGCTGCTGGTAGTGCTGCCGACGGTGTCCAGCCACATGACGAGCTGTTCATAATTTAAATAAAATTAATATAATATAATAATTTATGTTTAAATAGGAATTTAACGAAGTTTCCCTGGAAGCCTTTATCCAGATCCCAGTCAAGATCATGAATCAGTACTTGCAGGCAAGGATATTATGGGTATTTATATATCTTCATTTGATATATGATACCTTCAGCTTAAGGACTGTATAAGCTTAGATTTAAATACTAGCAGATCCAATTAACTAAGTCTCTTACTAATGATTTACAAACTATAGTAGTAGTACCCCCAGGAGGGCTATACCTTAATGATCTTTGTGTTTTTTTCTTGGCCGAAGACCGCCCCGTGGATCGACCTCGAACTCACCTTCGCTGATGGCCAGTAGGGCCAGGCCAATGGCCAGAAGAGTTGCCAACTTAATTGCCATAATGACGGGGATGCTGGGAGGCTGGGACGCTGGGCTGCTGGATGTTTCCTAGACCTGGACTTGGACTTGGACCTTGGTGCGTCGCTGGGCGAGTGACTCTATTAAATGGTTCAACAAGTGCCCGGCAAGACATTTTATACATGGGAGGAACGCTCACCGGGTTGGCGAAACGAGACGAGAGACACTTAAAAATCACCCGAGAAAAGACAAAAGAAATTTCGCAGCCGCAGAAGACAGAAGACAGAAGACAGAACGCAGTGGGATTGGATTTTGGATTAGGTTTTTGGAAAGGGGCGAGAAGAGAATGGTCTGCAGGCCGATTGGCAAATTATTAAACTATGCAAATGCCCGGCTGATTTATGCACGGATGTCGGGGCAAGAGCCAAAAGACCAGGCCAAAACCAGAAACCGAAAAACCGAAAACAGAACTACAGGCCACCCGATCCCCAGAACGTTGACTCCATCTCCATCTCCATCTCCATCTCCATATCCAAGCCCTAAGTCCGATTCCGTTTCCATTCCCAGTTGCAGTTTGCTTTCTCCACTCCCGCCCCCCTTGTTAGCCGGCTAATTTGGCCAGAAATTTGCATTTTGGGTCGCCTCGAAAAATACGATACAAGAAAATAACAAAAAAATCTAGCAAATGGCCAAGAAAATAGCCAGCCGCTTGGGGTTTTTAGAGCCAATTTTTTGGGGTCAAAAGTGAGATTTTCAATAAGTCTCCCAGCTTCCAGAAATGGCTGCCACACATTTGTCACTGTCCCAAGCTCCTCCCTCCGACATGTCAGGGTTCAGAGTCTGGACCAGATTCTATATCTGCCTCCATATTCCACGTCTGCGTGTGTTCCCAATTCCAAACAACGGGCACTTAAATCAATCAAAAAATGTATCGGGTCCACACTCGGAGTTGTATTCTTTTCGGGCCCATTCTTCCATCCAGAGTCGGTGCTACTTAGTGCCAGCTAAGAAGAGGCTAACCCATCGAACTAAAAGTTGGCCAGATAGATTCCAATTTTGATTTACATCAGCTTGCCTTGTTTGCCATTGTTCGGCTTTATTCCATTGTTATCGAAACAAGCAAGATGTTAGGAGAACTATTACTATTAATCATTATTATTTTCTTTATTTATTTATTTGTTGCTAAATATAATTTGTTGTTAAAAATAACCACAACGATTTAAACATCGATCGGTTTTTTATGTTCTAATTTGTGGGACAAATCAATGTTAAAAATATTCATAACTAAGCCAAAACAGCCTTAAATTCTATTCGGAAAGCAGATCTTTGTTGGTTTTCATTTTGTTAATTAATCTGCATTTCAAATTTAGTAATTAACGAAAATAAAATTTTTGTCGATTTTTGAAAATTTTAATGATGTAACCCCTTATCATTTTTTCAAAAATCGAGCAAAATTTTTTTTCTTTGTTTTTCCCATATTTAATTTCTAAATAATTTAGAATTTAACGGCGAGTCGAAATATGCATGGCATTTGGCTGTCATTCCATTTTTGGCCAAATTATGCTCACTAGAAAATATCAAGTATACGCACTTTTGGTTCCTTAAATCGGCATTTTTATATAGTAATTCTTGGTCAAATCATTTTTAAGGCAATATTTTATTATTAGAAAATTAGGACTTTAGCGGCGATTCCGAATATAAACGGCATTTGGCTGTCATTCCATTTTTGGCCATAATATGCTCTCTAGAAAATATCAAGTATACGCATTTTTGGGTCCTTAAATCGGCATTTTTGTATCCTAATTTTTGATCAAATCATTTTTAAGGCATCAATTTATTATTAAATAATTAAGATTTTAGAGGCGATTCCGAATATAAACGGCTTTTGGCTGTCATTCCATTTTTGGCCAAAATATGCTCTTCAGAAGACATCAAAAGCGGATTTTTGGGTAATAAAAAATAAAAAATAACCATAATATGGCCAAAACAGCCTCAATTTCAAATCGGAAAGCTTTTCTATGTTAGTTTTTATTCGGTTAATTAATCTGCATTTCAAATTTAGGAATTATCAAAAATAATTTTTTTCTCAATTTTTGACAATTTTAATGATGTAACCCCTTACCATTTTTTCAAAAATCGAGCAAAATTTTTTTTCTTTGTTTTTCCCATATTTAATTTCTAAATAATTAAGAATTTAACGGCGAATCGGAATATGTGCGCCATTTGGCTGTCATTCAATTTTTGGCCATAATATGCTCTCTGGAAAATATCAAGTATACGCATTTGGGCCTTTAAGTCGATATTTTTATATCCTATTTTTGATCAAATCATTTTTAAGGCAATATTTGATTATTAAATAATTAAGATTGTAATGGCGAATCGGACAGTATAGGGCATTTGGCTGTCGTTCCATTTTTGGCCAAATTATGCTCTTCAGAAGACATCAAATGTGGATTTTTGGGTCCTTATATCGGCAAAGTATGCTCTCAAGAAGATATCAAGTATCCGCATAGTTGGCGAAAATTTTATTTTCAATTTTTTTAAATATTTTATTGCTAAATCGGAATTTTAACGGCGAATCGGAATATGTACGGCATTTGGCTGTCATTCCATTTTTGGCCAAATTATGCTGTTTAGAAGACATCAAGTATCCGCATAGTTGGCAGCTGCTGGCCGGTGCACGCTGCGTCCCACTGGTAAAAAACAGCTACCTGAAACCTGGCATATTCTTTTGTGAAGCACTGTACCAAGAAAAAGCTTAAATATATCTCTGGTCTCAACTCTTCAAAGCTTCGTAGCCTCTAATTTTACCGAGACTTTCGGCCGATCACTCTGATCCTTTCGAACTAGTTGGCAATTAGGTCCTGCACAGCACAAATCAATTGATTGACTGATTTGTTGGCCATATTTCAGCACCGACTCTTGTCCAGTGACTTATCTAATTGGGCTATTGCTGTTGGCAATTATTTACATTTTCCAGAGCCACCGTTGGCGGGCTGGCGGCTCTATACTGTGGGTTCTGTGTTCTGTGCTCTGTGCTCTGTAATGATGATAGAAACGACCTCAAATAACCGCCCAACGTATTCGCGGCCCATTAAGGGCGACATAAACAAATGTTTTAATAACGAAATTATGCAGAGCAGGAGAGGCCCAGAAATAGGAACGCCATGTATTCATTAGCCGCGAGGCCTCGGAGCGCGAAAAAGATCCGCGCCAACGCCAACTCAGCTCGCTTCATGCTAATGGAAATGCATAAAAAAGGCATAAATACTCATTAGCCAAGTGTATTAGTGTGTGAGTGTGTCCGTGGTTTATGGCGAACGGAGAAAGAAGAAAGAAGAAAGCTGCCCCCCAGGTCGGGGTCACCTCATCTCGTCACCTCAGGTGCGGGGTCGGCACATCCATCCACATATCCATATTGGAAAGTTAGTAGGGAAAGTTATATATTCTTAGACGGTGGCCACAAAAAGATTCCCGGAATTGGCACAATGATCCACTTTCGAGGAAAAGAAATCGCCACGGGAAAATGAGTACAAAGTTCAAGGGGATCTACATTTGTGAACAACAATTATTAATTATTCTGCCATTATTATAGCAAAGAGAGAAAGTGTCTTGGATCAAAGTGATGACTCGGAATAATTAATAAATTAGTTTAGTAACTTAATTAGATGAAATATAATTTAAAAGTCGAGCAAAAAAATAAATTAAGAATAAATGAGAGTTAGATCGAGTTTGAATGGCCGTGCAGTTTGATTGAAATTAATTTACTATCATATAGGATAGGGATTTATATTTATTTCTTTAAATTTATTTGCTTAGGGTTCTAATTAAATTGGAAAATATATTTTTCACATACTTCACTGACTAAATAATACCCTGTAAGGGCATAAATATATAGATTATAAGTATATATAAATATTGATCAAGTATTGGCTAACCATATACCACCATGCGTTCTTTATTTCATTGGGAAAATTATTTATTTCAAAAATATTGGCCATCAATTGGTGCTGTTAAGTTTGTTTAATCTCCGGAAGTTGAATTTATAAAAAAAAAATAATAATAATAATATATAAATATAAATATATAAATATAGAGATATTTCAAGCATTTTATAATAATTGTTCATCCAACCAAATCATTTTTATTAAACTATTAAACTGTAAGAGCGGGATATATATATTATTAGTATACTCAGCAAAGACTGAATAGGCTTATTTTAATAAATAAATGTACCCTATTCTAAAATCTATATTAAGCTTCATATAAAATATAAATAGCACAATCAATTTAATGTTTAATACTAATAACTCTAGAGAATGCAAACAAATATTAAAAAAATGTTATAACTATGTGACTAGCATATTAATTTATAAATTATAAACTTGTAGCATTAAGATAATACTTTTTATAGTAAATACAAATACAAGGAAGAATTTATGCCAGAAAAGAAGCTAAATTATATCATATCTGAGATCAAGGAAAAATAACAATTAAAGTAAAAACTAACTAATTTTATTCCTTAGAATTATTTTAAAGACTAAACAAAAACAGAGAAGAATATAATTACCTTATGCCTTAGCATTAATAATAAGAAGAATTCTTAGACTGATCCTTAAATGTGTTTTAGTCTAGGCGTGTAAAGTTCTCAAAAGCGATTTGTTAGATCGCTAAATAAAGTATTAAATAAATAATACAAAATCGAGTGATTTCAAATATTAAATAAAGTATTAAATAAATAATAAAAAATCGAGTGATTTCAAATATTTTAGAAGCAGCTTGGCAACGGCAAATAGTCTGTTTTACGACTGCGTTTTATTCCAGAGCCTAACTAGTTTTTGAAATATTCCGAAGGCGTCTGGGGGGCTGCGACCTGCGACCTGAAATCTTTGGCCGGCGGTCAAGAAACCGCAAATTGATTTACAGCCCCCAGCTGGCTTTCGGGAGAGAGTGAGAGAGCGGGAGCGGGAGCGTGAGCGTGAGCGAGCGAGAGCTTTGCCAGAGACCCGCAGAATCTCGCAGAGTCTGGCAGACTCTCCGCAGATCCCACGCTCTCTCCCGAGATTCTTCAAAACCGATTGTAGACGGCACATAAAAAGCTCGGGTCGCGGCGCTCGCCCCAACAGTTCGGCCAAAGAAACGTCTATCTGTAGACCCCCAGCCATCGAGACCGAGATCGAGCTTGAGAGTTCGGCTAGAAGAATTGAGGAGAAGAATTGCTAGAAGACCGAGTGCGAGAGTGCGTGTGTGTGACAGACCGAGAGCTGGGGATTGATTGAACGACCCACCAAGTGACCCCCGACCAGAGACGACGACCATGACCAAGTTCGTGGTGGGCCAGTGGCTGTGCCTGGTCCTGATCCTGGCCCTTGGCCAGGCTAAGGCGGCCGCCGTGACCCCGGCACCGGAGGTGGAGCAGTCGACGGAGTCGCCCATCGCCGACATGGCCCTGATTGGTAGGATCCCTTAGAATATCCCGGACGGATTGACCCCGAGCCCCCTATTAATCTCTGCCTGTGTTTTCTCCTCTCCCCCTCTTTATTTTTTTCATGTGCTTTTTTTTATGGTTGTGTGCGTTTTTTTTCTGTGATCTCTGGTGAACCCTGGTGAACCCTGGTGAACCCTGGTGAACCCTGGTGAACCCCCCGTGATGCCCCTGATTTGTGTGTGGAGCAGAGGACGCGCCCATGGCGCCCAAGTCGCCCACAGAGAAGCCGCCCGTCCAGGAGTCGGCCATGGAGAAGGCAGCCACGCCCGTCTCCGTGGTCCCAGTTGCTACCCCCGGACAGACCCACACGGTGGCCGACTTCATCATCCATCCCCTGATCGCCTTCAAGCCCCGCCAGGCCTCCCTCGAGGAGATCCAGGGCAAGCAGGCGGCCACGCCAGCTGCCGGCACCCCCGCGGCACCGAGCACCTGGCTCTTCGGCATGAATCCCGCCCAGCAGCTGGGCTCCTCGTTCTCGACGCTGGCCGGCTCCGTGTCCGGCTGGATCAACGATCGCCTGGGCCAGCAGCTGCCGAGCTTCGTGGAGACCCCGGTGCGGACCGAGTCCACCTCGACCACGGCGGCTCCCGGCACGACCACCACCCAGAAGCCCGACATTGTGGTGAGGGTGCAGCAGAGGCCGTCGAGGAATGGCAATCGGCGCGGCAGCGGCGGAAACGGAAACGGCAACGGCAACTTCAATGGCAACGGAAACGGAAACGGCAACGGCAACAGGCGTCGCCAGCGTCCCAATCGCTTCAACAACCGCCTGGACTCGTTCGAGGATGACTACTACGAGGACGACTACTTCCAGGGCAACAGGTTCGACGAGGAGTTCGACGACGACGAGGACGACCTGTCGCTGGAGCACTTCGAGGACGACGAGGACTCCCTGGAGCTGCGTCCCCAGCAGAAGCCCAAGCGCAAGCAGACCCAGTCCTCGGCCCAGAAGCCCAAGAGGAAGCAGCAGAAGCAGCAGAAGCCCCAGCAGGAGCAGCAGGAGCAGGAGCACGAGCAGGAGCAGGAGGAGGAAGTTCCCCAGGTGGTGACCCACAAGCGTCGCCAGGGCCAGAACAAGAAGCCCAAGACCCAGAAGAAGCCTATCCAAGTGCAGGAGGACTCCGACGACGAGGAGGAGCTCGACGATGAGGAGCACGAGGACGACGACGACGAGGAGGTGCAGGACGACGACAGCCAGGAGCAGGGCTTCCTCCCGGAGCCCATCTTCGGCTCGTCCTCCTCGAGCCGCCGCTCCCAGACCCAGCCCAACTTCATCCAGCGCGGCCAGCAGAGCATCATCAGCCAGATCAGGCAGTTCACCCGCGGCCAGACCCCCGCCGAGCTGGGCAGCAAGCTCCGCAGGACCTCCGGCTCTGGATCCGCCCAGACCCGGCGTCCCCAGCAGGCCACCCTCCTGGTCAACCGCAACGGACAGACCGTCTACGTGGCCCCCGAGCTCCTGGGCCTGAACCAGGCCCAGCTGGGCTACCCCTACGCCTACCAGGGCAAGAGGCAGAGGGTGCCGGCCTCCGGCAACTTCCCCCAGCCCCCACTCACCGTGCCCGTGCGCCGCCAAGGACGTCCCACTCAGTACATCACCATTCCATGGAGCCAGCTTGGCCTCTCGCCGCCGGAACAGCAGACGATGGTCTCCCTGGCCGAGGGCATCCAGGCCCAGCCCCTGATCCTCAACATCCCCCAGAGCGCCATCCAGCCGGTGAGGGGATCCACGGGCCAGAAGAAGAAGAAGCGGCCGCAGCTGACAGCCTCGGCTGTTCCCCTGCTGGCCGACTCCTCCCTGATGGACATCTTCCAGCCGCCCCAGATTCCGCCCTCCCGCACCGGATCCTCAACCGCCTCCAACATCAAGCCGATCAATGCCCAGCCCGTCCTGATCGCCGCCAAGCCCGTGAAGGCCGGCGGAACCGGAGTCCTGCCCAGTCGCATTCGTCCCGGAACGATTGTGGAGAAGGCCCCGGCCATGGATGCCATGGAGAAGCCCGCCATGGAGGCCACCGAGGTGAAGCAGGAGGAGGAGCAGATGGCGATGCCTGCCGCCTCCACGGAGACTGCTGCCCAGATGGCGGCTCCCGAGCAGCAGGAGTTCATCATTGTGGGGGACGACGATGAGCCCGGACTCTCCCGTCATGTCCAGCCCGCCTATGGCGATGCCCGCTACGTGTCCTACGGTGACTTCCATCCCTACTTCGATCTGCTCACCCAGAACAGGCGATTCGCTCTCAGGAAGAGCGGACGATCCCTGGAGACTCCAGAGGAGCCGGCAGCTCTTAAGGTCATGGAAGTGGAGGCTCAGAAGGAGGAGGCTCAGAAGGAGGAGCCCCTGAAAGAGGAAATCAAGATGGAGGAACCCCTGAAAGCGGAAGTCCAGAAGGAGGAACCCTTGAAGGAAGAAATCAAGATGGCGGAAGCCCCTAAAGAGGAAGTCAAGAAGGAGGAAGTCAAGAAGGAGGAACCCCAGATGGAGGAAATCCAAAAGGAGGAAATGAAGAACGAGGAACCCCAGAAGGAGGCGGTCCCCAAAGTGGAGGAGCCCCAAGTCCCTGCCTTAACTCTGTAAAGACAAAGCCCTCCCACAAACAAAAAAACGAACCCAAACGAACTCGAAATGATTGAAATAATGAAGAATCCAAAAAAGAAAAAATAACAAGCAAAAAACCAAACAAGCGATTTTCAATCCCAGTGAAAACCCCAAAAGAATAAATTTTTTTACATTTTTTTTTGCGTGTGTTAATGCCTTAACCAGCCACCGAGAGAGAGAGAGAAAGAGAGAGCCAAGAACTGCGACTAGCGTAGCCAAAAATAACCATATTTTTTTTAATTATTCCGCCTCGACCAGTTGAAAGTTCAGGCCATGGCTTCTAAAGATCGTTGACCCTCGCAGACCCCAAAACCTGAACTTGAGAATGGTTAATTAATGCGGCCCGTGCGCCTTGACCGATTTAAATATGTGATCAACGCTATTTTTTTTCTGTTTTTTGTTATTTTTGCATTTCCATAAACTTATGCTGGGGTCGCGCCTAATTTATTCCGGAATAGCGGATTAATTAAGTCGATTAACGGTATTCGGCGTAGGTACAGTTGAGTGACCTGACATAGTAATCGATCGCAGGCAACCCTGCTCTTGGCTGTTGTAGCCATCAGCTTTTTGGTAGACAGTGCTGGGCCAGAGGACTCTGGTGGGCAGTTTCGCAGCAGTCAGCCCGGAGTTTCATAGCAGGGCAGCCTGGAACTATGGGAGAACCAGGCAAAGATCTTAGATACTTTTTTGGCTGCCATCTTTTTGGCTTAAAGTTTAGATGAGGGCGTAGTTATTGGGGAAATAGTTGGGTAAAAAACAAGCTTTTGTACAGATAACGTTTGTTACAGCATTTTATCTGAAAAGAGCAAGTAATAGATAATGTATTAATACAACATGTGGTATAAATAATAACCCTTCAGATCTATGATATCAATATCAAACCTACAGAGCTTGCCAAATATTTTTTAGAATTAATTTAATTATATAATTCCATATAATGTAGAGTTTTCTGGGAGTCTGGAGTAATATTTGTAGCGAATATCAACTAAGAGGTATAAACATTCCCCTTACGATCAATTGAGTATTGATTAGGCAGACTAGTACTTAGTTTACACCCTAATACCTTAGAGTAATTACAAGATATCTCTCTCTGTTCAGCAAAGTCGGCTTTTGGTTTTCGGCAAAGACACACACTGGGGAAAAAGGGGCAGCGATTCTCTCATTACAGCCCGAAGCCCCCGGGGAACGTTTAGCCAGTCAAGCGGCAAGCTGGTGGAGCTGGTGGAGCCGCAGATCCCGATCCCTCCGAGATGAGATCAGATGAGAACCGAGACGAGGCGACGCGGTGTTTGATGCGATGAAGAGCTGTCAATTATGGGGCCCTGACGGCTATGGAAATTTGCATAATCACGCCGAGAGACCGGACCAGGCCGGCAATCAGGGGAGCATTATTGGGCCAACATGCGAGCACTTGAGCGGGCCGCCGAAAGTGTAGAAAAAAATTGATGAAAAAATGTTGGAAAAAATGTAGAAAAAATGCCGAAATAATCCAGAGAACGTTGACAACATTATCTAGCCGTGTGGAGGCTCGTTAATTATGCCCAGTCGGCGGGGTTAACGCTCAGGCAAGTGGCAAGTCGCAGAAAGGCACAAAAGAAATTTGGATTTGGCTTCGGACTCAGATTCGGATTCGGATTCAGACTCGGACTCGGTTATTATTATAGCTATTCGTGTGCAGAAATATGCATAAGTTGCCCGAGGCAGCGGGGTCAGCACCTGCCGAATTAACTTGGCCATAATTAATGCCCGAGAAGGCAATGAACCTTCAACTCGATTCGGGGTTTTCTCTCGCCCAGAAGTCGGCTTAAACCAATTTATTAGCCATCTGCCAAAGCAGCTTTCTTTATGCCGTTGCCATTTCTGATTTCTGATTTCTGCGACTTTTCTGATTTTTTGACTCTTCGACTTTCGGCATTTTGACCCCGTTGAACTTCTCCCTGGGCACATTCTTATGGAAATTAACTTTTATGCGGCGCGGTTTCTTTTCAGAAATTTCTGCTCGCAGCCTGTTGCCAAGCGGACCTCGCCGAATGAGTTAAAAAATAAATAAATGCTTGAATTTAAAATTAAAACTCTCTTTACTCTGGGGGTGAGGGGGTTATGTGTGAAAATCATCTCCCGTTGGTGTCAGAATTTCGCCGATTTTGACCTACTTTGACCTAACAGTTAATTAATTTATGCATTCAGCAGAGAACAGCTATAAGAGATGTGACCTTAATGTGTCTCGAGAAATATTCTAGATATTTATCTAGTACTCTAAGCCATAGCCCTTAAAAATCCCCTGAAGAATCCCATTGATTAACTTAAATGATCTCTTATTAGCTTTTTTTAGGCTCACGTTCCTGGGAGATGCTTCAGATTTAAACATGAATATTTATAACACTATGTTTGGCATTATCTGAATATATTCAAGTCACTTAAGGCCCTGCCTATTTTCTAAAAAATTCTGCAACTTCTTTGATATTCACGAAATCCAGTCGAGAGGCGAGAAAGATGGCAGAAGACTCATTTTTCTTCTGCCAATATCTCTGGCTTCTCTCTCATAGAATATAGCAATTTTTTATGAGAAAAGATTAGTTGAATATTTGTATTCTTGAAGGTAGGTATTAATTTAGTGCTAATAGGGATAGGATTACCTGACTAAGCTTGGGTACATAATTATAGAGCATTCTTCTGCAATGTTCTCTTGCTTTCTTCTCGGTTTTTTTTTGGTTTTTTGGTTGGCGTAAGCCTTTAAGGAAATTAGGAGATATAGGTCAAAATATCTAACCGATGTTCATCTCAAAGTATTCTCTGGAAATCCAAATTCAAAGTAAAGTTAGCTGGAAAAGAAACGATTAGAATCAGACCACTATACCCAACGGCTGACATATAGTATGTATTGTTCCGGAAAGATCGTATTTGCACTGCCATAGTTAGCATACTTGACCAGGTCGAGAATATTTATATATATATATTATTTCTCAGAGAAGTAATCTTAAATCTCCGGCACACACCCAGAGTCAGCAATGGCCCCAAACTCGACTACGGAGATCTTGGTGCTCCACCAGCTATCCTGGCCGCTCATCCACAGCGTCCTGGCCCTGGACTTCTGGGCGGTCATCGTCGAGATCGCGGGCCATGTCCTGCTGCTGCTGGTCTCCGTGATCCTGGCCTGGACCTGCATCCGCTTGGGGCTGCGCCGGAGCGCCGACCATGTGCTGTACTCCACCCTGGGCCTGTTCCTCTGCGTGGGCGAGGCCCAGCTGCTGATGTGCCACTCCTGCTGGTGGGAGGGAGCCCTGCCCCGGCGGTACCTCCACGCCTGCCTGGGCGCCCTCGGCCTCTGGACGGGCTTCCTGGGCATTCTCTCCAAGATCCTCTCCAAGCGTCGCGAGAACAAGCGGTACGACGTGGCCAACCAGGAGGCCCACTTTGCCTCGAAGCACGGCTACTGCGGGCTGGCGGGCTTCCTCCTCCTCGGCGGCACCATCCTCACCGGCCTGGTCCACGTCTTCCTTAGCCAGGTGCTGGCCCTGCACCTGGCCCACCGGGTGCTCGGGTCGAGCTGCTTCCTCTGCCTCACCTGCAGCCAGTGGTTCGGCTACAACTCGGCCTTCGCCAGGAGGAACTGGCCCAGGCGGTGGATCCTCTGCCTCAAGCTGGCCACCTTGGGCGCCGCCCTCTGCGTGGGCGCCTTCGAGCTGTGGCGCCTCGCCCGGGACGTGGCCCAGCTGCTGCCGCCCAGCAGGTTCCTCAGACTAGACGAGGGGCGGAAGGAGTAACGGAGGGGCTGCTTGAGTAGAGGTTTTGTATTTTAATTGGGAAATGTCTAATACTAATTTGAGTTAATATTATTAATATATTTATATATATTTATATATTTATTGAGTCATAGGGGGACTTCCCATAATAATTCCCTTCCTCCAGCCCCTGAGATCAAGTCAGTGCTTCTGCTTCCTGGAATTAGTTCCTATTTTAATACAGTATTTATCAGATATAGTTCTTTGTTCCTGCCCTTGAATCTTTCCTTATTTTAAACGTATATGTTTTGGTTTTAAAAATGAGGAAATGTTGTGTTTAAAAACCATACTAATTTGAGTTAATATTATTCCCCATAAGTCCCTGAGATCAAGTCAGTGCTTATGCTTCCTGGGATTAGTTCCTATTTTAATACAGCATCTATCAGATATTGATCTTTATTCAAGGGCAGCCCTTCCTGACTTTAAACCTATATATTTTGATTTAAAAAATAAGGAAATCTTGTGTTTAAAAACCATACTAATTTAAGTTAATATTCTCCTTAAGTGAAAGGGAAGCTCCCATAATAATTCCCTTCTTCAAGCCCCTGAGATCAAGTCGGTGCTTCTGCTTCCTGGGACTAGTTCTTATTTTAATACAAATTTTTATATAATATATATCAGATATTGATCTCTATTCAAGGGCAGCCCTTCCTGACTTTAAACCTATATATTTAGATTTAAAAAATGAGGAAATCAATCTGCTTTCCTTTCAACTTTAGGTATAAGCTGCTTAAGTTCTGCCAAGTTCAACCTGTTAGGGTTTTGTTTTTGGCCAGACTTTGACCGCAGAATCCATTGGTGCTGCCAATTAATCAACGCTCCCTTATGACTGGCTTTCCCTGGACCGTGGCCCGGTGGAGGGGCTATCAATCAGCGGCCAGCGGGCCGAGGTCCCCTGACCCCTCGGGAACGCCGCCATGGAGTCTATATATACTTTGGACGGTGCGGACGGGCTCCGAGCACTCCGCATGCGTCGCTGACTCGGAGAGCAGGTCCATGACTTGGCCTCTTCAGAGTTCTCAGGGCCTGGTCTTAGGGCTAAGACGGGAACTGGGACTCAGACTTGGCTGGGACTCAGACTGGAACTCAGACTGGGATTCAGACTTGGACTGGAACTCGGACTGCGTGTCGCTGATTGTTTTGTCATTAGCATGACCGCCGAGAGTGGGCCGGCGGTGATCTTCGACTTTTGATTCGGGGGCCGTTGATTTATTCAGCGTTTGTTCTTTTGTCCCAAACGGCGGCCGAGGGGGTCACTGAACTGAACTCTTTCATTCCCATTTCTATTCGCATTTCTACTTTTCCGCACATATTTTTCTATAATTTTGTTTATTCGTTTTCGGGGCACCGTGTGTCTGTCCGTCCACTTGAAATTATGCCGCCATCGACCGCAATTATGGCCCCGAGTGGGCTCTCTCTTGGCCAGAGACTCTTGGCCAGATTCGGGCTTCTAGCTTCTAGCTTCTAGCTTCTGGCTAGAACTTTTTCGCATAAAAACCTAATGCCACGGCTGCGGATCGTACAGTTCTCCTCGGACTTTGCTTACAATTAGGAGTTAATTCTGAGTTAATTCTCTTGCAATTCTAACTCTGTTCTGTTGCTGGAAGAGATGACCAAGTTGGGCGTTGTCTGTCTGCTGGCGGCCAGCCTCTGCGTGGCCCTGGCCTGGGCCGAGCCCCGCTCTCAGAGCCTGCAGGGGCCTCGACAGCTGCGGAGGGGGCTGCAGCAGCACCCCTACATCTTCCTGACCATACCCCAGGGGCGGGCCAATGCCGGCGCCGTGGTCCAGGGCTTCGAGATTGTGGAGGAGTTGGACGACCAGGAGGAGGACCAGGAGCGCCTGGTCAATGACGAGGGCCTGGAGAACGACGATGAGGACGACGAGGAGGACGAGCTGGAGCACCAGCTGGGCCTGAACTTTGCCAGGAGCGGTCCTATGCACAGGAGTCGCCAGGCCGAGCTGGAGCAGGAGCTGGAGCGGGAGCTGGACGAGGAGGAGGACGATGCCGAGCAGGACGATGACCAGGAGCAGCAGCAGCCGGCCAAGAAGACCCAGATGATGGTGGCCCGGGACCAGGCCGGCGCCATCATGGTGCCCGATGGCATCATCGAGATCGAGGGCCAGAGCGTGCTCGACGAGAAGACGGGCAAGGCCGCCCTGCTGGTGCCCCGGGCCGCCCTCGATGCCATTCCCGACGGCGCCGTCGTCGCCCTGATGGAGCGCTCCGCCGACTCCCCCGACTCCGAGGTGGAGGAGGAGCGGGCCAACCGTGTGGTGGTGCGCCGGCGCAAGAACAACCGACGCCGCAACGTCCGGCGCAGGGGCACGAACGGCCGTCGCCGCCGCCGTCCCGTCCAGAGGCGTCGCGGTGGCAACCGTGGCGGCAACCGCCGGCGCAACGTCCGCGTCATCCGTCCCAATGGCGGCGGCAACCGGCGGCGGGGCGGCAACCGGCGGCGTCGCGGCCAGGTCGTCCTCCAGGGCTAGGACCCGGCAGCAGGAGCCTGCCAACCCTGTATCTCTATAGTATTATAGTTAAGATCCCTCCCTGAACCAGGACCACGACCACACACGATGCAACAAATAAATAAAATGTGATATAAAAACTATATACTCTTATATACTCTTCCTGGGCTGGGGATCGGGGAATCCTCGGAAGCTTATATATAGAAAATATAATAGTTGCAGTAGTACTATATGTTTAAGGTATTAGCTTGTAGGATCCACAAGGATCTACAGGAACTATGCATCATTTTATTTTCAAATGAATTCCCAGCTATTCATTTTATTCATTTTTCTTATTCATCATTTTATTATTCATTTTATTTTCAAATGAATTCCCAGCTAAGCAACTCGTTACCTTTTCGGGTATGGCAAGCTCTGGATATAGTCTTATTTTTTAACTATATAATATATATATAATATATATATATATATATATTAACTATATATCAGTTGATCCGGCTTCTTGTAAGCCCTGGTGTCTCAGAGAAAAAATCATATATGTGTGCTCTGGCCTTAAAATAAAGATTAAAGATTAAAAGAATAAGACTCTTGTATTAATACTGTATTGCCCTTCCAAGCTATGGGATTTTAGGTTTAATGTATTTTAATTTTTAATGTATTTTAATGTATTTTAATGTATTTTAACTAATTAGTTTGTTAGTATAGCTTTGAGTTCTAGTGCCATGAATGAAGAGAAGAGCTAACTAATAGTTACCTGATTGAGAACCCTTAAAATAAATACAATGTTTAATGCAGCAATCACGGCACTGATTTATTTTATTTCATCATTATTCATCATTCATATTTATATCATTATTTAAACCAATGATTTGTGTAAACAATGATGTGGGTATATGTATATAATTATTATTATTAAAGCTGATCACTGGATTTGAGTTGAAGATCTTTTGGACTTTAAAGGAGATATAAGTGAGGTTTATTTCGCATATATAGCCCTTAAAAGCTACGGATTTAACATACTGAATTTCAGGTTTAAATGTAAAGCATTTTAATTAATTAGTTTGTTAGAATTACTTTAAGTTATAGTGAGGGATATAAGTGAGGGATATTTCGCAGGGGGAATTACCAAATTAAGCTTTAAAATATTATTAAGCCTTAGATATTAACTTTTAATCCTTGACTGGCCTATTCCCCGCGTTCTTCCCTCACTTATCCAAATAATAATAAACTTATGAAGATAAGTTGAATAATACCAATAAAAGTGGGTTCATAGATATGTATATTCTATATTCTATTCTATATAATAAGATAATCATTGAGTCATGGCCAGGCCTTGTCGGTGACATTTTTAAACAATATTTTGGCCAAGAACTGAGGGCTGGCCCTGCAGTTCGGGCCAGATTGCGTGGACCCTTCTGCGTCTTGCAGCTCTGCTGCCGAGGCCACTGACTTGGCTTATACCAGAGAACCAACTGCCATTAAGGCCTCGACTGGAGCTTTGGCCCGCTCTAGTTGGTTTTTCGGCCTAAGATAGTTTCCCTTGGCCCTTGGGAATTACATCTGCAGATTGCGGAGCTGGTAAGTGGTATTAATTTGTGGCTGGCGGAGAGCGGGGCCCAGATGGGGGGCCTGATGGCCCAGAACTTCTGTTTGGGCCAGATTCCGTGGGCCAATCTGGCCGCTTGCCGCTTGCCGCTGCTTTTCCTCCGCTTGACGTCTTGACGACCTGACGTCCATCAATCATCGGCTGCTCAGCGAGGGAAAGAAGAATGCCTTTTTTACTTTTTTGGCAAATGGGATGAGCGAGCGGGGAAATTAGCATAAAATTCGTACGTTCCTCTAAACCGCGACCCTGTTCACTCTGACCCCGGGCGAACTCTGGCTAATAGAGCTCTGGCTAGGGAGCCGTGGTCCAGGGGAGTGACAGCAATCGATCAGCTGGGTCTGGAGCTGCCAAAAGTGGCTATATAATCCCAGTTCCAGCCATCAGTTGTCAGTCAGTTGTGAGTGTCCAGCTCAGTGGCAACAAGTGCACCCAGAAGCCAAAAACCAGGAACCGGGAATCACCAATCACCAATCTCTTGAACCAGCAAACTCTGCTCTACTCCTCGAGAATCTTCTGCAGAATGCACGGCCTGCTTAAGCTGAGCCTGGCTCTGGCGCTCTGCGCCCTCCTGGCCCCCACCGGCAGCCTGGGTGAGTCCCCCTGAAGTCCCTCCTCCTCCTCCTGGAATCGGTTTCCGAGCGGAGACCCTAGGAGCTCCTCTTTGCTGATAGTGCTCCAGGCTCTGCACCGATTTCCTGGATATGCTTTGGGTGATTCACTACCCGATCTTGTAGAATTCCTGAACCATGGAGAGAGAGATTAATGGGACTGTAGACTGTAGACTGTAGAATTCGATCTGTACAAATTGGCCATGAAATCGAAGCCTGAACTAACCGAAACTAAACTCTCTTCCCCTCTTTCCGGATTAGCCGAGCGTCGCCTGGGCTACCGCCTTGACCAGCGTCTTCCCGATCCGGTGGACGACGCCCGCTTCATCACGGCGATCGCCAACAAGCTGAACCAGAAGACCAGCAACTCCAGCTCGTCGCCCGCCACCACCACTGCAACCACCACCAGCCCTACAGATACATCCCCCACTTCATCCACCACATCTCCAACCACTCCAACCACAACCGATTCAACTACCAGCCCAGCAACAACCGCAACAACCGCAACAACCAGACGCGCCTTCGGCTCCGGCCTGCTGGCATCCGAGGAGCCAGAGGAGGGCCGTTCCTCTGCCGATGATGACGAGGACGACGATGGCGATGAGGACGAGGCAGCCAGCCTGGAGCTGGGCGGCGAGGACGAGGACGACGTCGAGGACTTTTACATGGTGGCCTCCGGCCAGCCCCAGCAGCAGGGCAGCTCCTCCGTTTCCAATGGCAACAGCAACGGCAATGGGGCCGTGGTGCGACCCACGGAGATGCAGTGGCGCCAGTTCCAGAATCAGCAGCGCAACCGGCGCCGCATCCAGCGGCTGCAGCGGGAGTATAACCAGCGGATCCGCAGCCTGCAGCGCCGCCAGCGTCAGCAGCAGAAGCGCCACAGGCAGCAGCTACGCCGCCAGCGTCAGCAGAGCCGCCGACGTGTCACGCAGCGGCAGAGGCGCAACCGCAACCGCAGCCAGTCGCAGCGACAGCGCCGCCGGCAGAGCAATGCCGCCCGTCGTCGCCGTCAGCAGCAGCAGCGTCGCCGCCGGCAGCAGCAGCAGCAGCGCCGCCGCCTCATGCGCATCCTGCGCCGTCGTCGCGGACGTCGCAATTAGATCCTTGATCCTTGATCCTTGATCCCTGATCCCTGATCCCTGCAGGCGCTCCCGAAGCCGAATAAACTGAACTTTATATGCAACTCACTCCTTTTGTCTTAAGTATTACTCCAGGCAGGTCCTGCGTAGAAAAGGAGCTCTGCAGGATCGCAGGATCATATCCCAGATATGAACACCAAGAGGTTACTCTTTACATGATTTATATATATTGTATATATTCTCATATATTCTCTGAAGCTTAGGGAGAGTGCTATTTGTATTATTTTTATGAGGGGCTTTTACAAGGACTATTTGTATTAGTTCAAGGATATTTGTGAAGATCCAAAATTCCATACTCTCCTTACTAGCACGCACTCGGAAATGAGCAGGAAATACATTGAGTTTGTGGGGGAAGACATGATAAACATAAAACATATAACATAAACATATAAAAGACAAAATAGTAATATAGTAAAACAGTAATAATATTAAAATAGTAATATAGTCAAATTTTAAAATAGTAAAATGGTAATAAAGTAAAATAGTAAAATAGTAAAATAGTATAAATAGTATAAATAGTAAAATAGTAAAATAATAATATAGTAAAATAGTAAAATAGTATAAATAGTATAAATAGTATAAATAGTAAAATAGTATAAATAGTATAAATAGTAAAATAGTAAAATAATAATATAGTAAAATATTAAAATAGTAATAAAGTAAAATAGTAAGATAGTAATATAGTAAAATAGTATAAAAGTATAACAGTAAAATAGTAAAATAGTATAATAGTATATCAGTAAAATAGTAATATAGTAAAATAGTAAAATAGTAAAATAGTGAAATAGTAATAGTATATAGTAATAGTAATAGTAATAGTAATAGTAATAGGAATAGTATATAGTAATAGTAATAGTAATAGTAATAGTAATAGTATATAGTATATAGTATATTGTAATAGTATATAGTATATAGTATATAGTAATAGTAATAGTAATAGTAATAGGAATAGTATATAGTAATAGTAATATAGTATAGTAATGGTAATAGTAATAGGAATAGTATATAGTAATAGTAATAGTAATAGTAATAGTAATAGTAATAGTATATAGTATATAGTATATAGTAATAGTAATAGGAATAGTATATAGTAATAGTAATAGTATTAGTATATAGTACTAGTATATAGTATATAGTATATAGTATATAGTATATAGTATATAGTATATAGTATATAGTATATAGTATATAGTATATAGTATATAGTATATAGTATATAGTATATAGTATATAGTATATAGTATATAGTAATAGTAATAGTAATAGTATATAGTATATAGTAATTGTAATAGTAATAATTGTGGTTAGTGCCGGACTGGGCCACCCAGGCAGTTGGCCAGCGGTTCTTGGCCACAGCTCTCTTCCCGCAGAGTTCTCGGTGGGGTCAGCGCTTCGATGGTTCGCTGGTTCAATGACACGGCACCTCCAGCTTGGCCCTTTGGAAGCGGCCAGAAGAGACGCAGAATGAGAATCATGGCCAAAAATGAATATGCAAATGCCGGCGATTCGCGAGATATATGCAAATGATCTGCGATCGGAGTGATCTGAACGATCGGAGCGACGGGGTTACGGGTCAGCTGCGATTATTTATGGCATTATGCAAAGCGCTTACAAGGCGGGTCGAGAAGAAACGCGAAGAATCCGAGGCCCTTTCTACGTAGGCCTAAGAAGAGAGGCTCTCGCTTCTCTCGCTCGCTCCCACACAGCGGCCAGTTCTCTCTCTGTCCCACCCTCGGACTAACTGTAACTTACATGGCCCGGTAAGGGCCAGTTCCCTGTAAGTTGGTTACATATAAATATGCCGGCCCTAGCCCTTGGTAGTCAGTCACAGGCAGCCCAACCATCCAAGAGATTCGCCAAAGCAGCCAAGAGCCCAGAGCCTAGTCAAGGATTAACCAGAAGATGCATCTGACGAAGGGACTACTGATTGTGGTGTGCCTGGCGGCCCTTGCCAACGGTGGGTCCTCGCCCGAGCTCTTCTCCGGAAGCAGCTTCTCGCTCAATCTCTGTCTCTCTCTCAAACTCTCTCTCTCTCTCTCTCTCTCTCTCTCTCTCTTTCTGTGTTACAGCCAAGCCCCAGCAGAGCTTCAAGGTCCTTGGACGCCAGCGGGATGAGCCCGCCGCCCAGGGACGCCTGAGTGCCTCTCAGCTCACCGACATCCTGAACAGCCTGAAGGGCTCCACCTCCACCACCACCGCATCCACCACGACCACCACGCTGCCCACCGACACCACCACCGGCACCACCACCTCAACGGCCTCACCCACGACACCCACCATCACCACGAGCACCTCTGGGCCAACCACACCTACCGCACCTACCACCGACACCGGCGCCGGCACCGGCACCACTCGCCAAGCCAACAACGAGGTGGAGGACGACGACGACGACCAGGATGTGGAGGAGCAGCAGCAGCAGCAGCAGTTCCAGCTGGGACACGACGACTATGACGAGAGCCTGGAGGAGCATTTCGGCCAGGGTCAGATGGCCCGCTCCCAGAGCAACCGCCGCCGCCAGCTGAGGGCGCGCCGCCAGCGCCAGAGGCTGCAGCAGAGCTACCGTCGCCGCCAGCAGAGGCAGCGCCGTCGTCGCCAGCAGCAGCAGCAGAGGCGCCGCCGGCAGCAGAAGCAGCGCCAGCAGCAGCGTCGTCGTCGCCAGCAGCAGCAGAGACGCCGCCAGCGCCGCAACCGCCGCCAGAACATGCGTCTGATCAACCGCTTCCGCCAGAGCACGCCCAACCGGAACCGCGTCATCCGCGTCCAGGCCTAGGAGTGACCCCTCCCCCCCCCCCCGGGGGCCCCCCCCCCC